>JAKUCM010007826.1:0-22120 GCA_023374145.1 Lepidium sativum
GTTGTAGTGTAGTCGAGTTAGTCTGACGTGTGATAGAGTTAGATTTAAGAGAGGTAGAGTTGGTTTGTAGTGTAATAGAGTTAGGTTGTAAGAATGTATTGTTGCATTGTAGTTTGGTTGAATTGGGTTTTATGATGCTTATCGTTTGTTTTCTTTCATCTTTAGATATGGCAGACAAGAAGTACCCGAAGAAATTTCTCACACACGGTGTACATGTGATGAAGAATCGAAGCATCAACCATTTCTGTAATCTAAAATACATCAGTAATATGATCTAGGGTATTGGTGAGGATGCATACGTAGACATCAAAGAGAACTCTTGTGTAGGGGTTTTCTGAAACTAGTAGATTCCGACTTCAACTTTACAGGTAGGCATATACAGTACCTGTTGATGAATCAACTAGTGACTAAGAAGATGTATGAGATTTGGGTGCTGTTTGGAGCTCGTCCTACGAGGTTTTCTCTGCACGAGTTTGCTGAAATAACGCAGCTTAATTGCGGTAACTTCGAGAATGCTTCTAATGGGGCAGATGAAGCGCACATAGAACTTTGGGAAGATATTGGCTTAGGGGTTGGTGAAGGACCAAAATGGGTAGAGTTGAAAGAAATATTGGCGAGATGTAGAAGGTGGTCTTTCGAGAAGAGGAAGATGGTGGGCTTGCTAGTAGTTTTGAATGTAGGAGTTTTTGGTTGCCACACAAATAGTAGGCTCCCTTTTAGTGCTGCAAAGTTGGTTGCAAATTTTGAGATGTTCGAGAGGCATCTATGGGAAAGAGTGGCGTTTCTAGAACTGTTAAAATCGATCAAACTGGCAGGATGCGAAACCGGCAGTAATTACACAATACACGGGTTTGTGCACACACTTCTGATATGGGCATTTGAGTCCATCCCCATAGTCACAGAAATATTTGGGGAGCAAAGAGCAGGTGACGTCCCCATTCTACGATGGAGACCCATCAAAAAACAAACCATTTACCTCAAGGACTTGGTGAAGTTAGAGCTAGCAAATAATAATGGAAAGGTAAATTCCTTTTGTAGTAGAGTTCATTTACTCCACCATACATACATGGTAGAGTTCAATTTCAAGTAATGTGGAGTTGATTTCAAGAATAGTAGAGTTCAATTTTATAAGTATAGTAGAGTTCATTTACGTGTAGTAGAGTTATCCGTAGAGTAATATGTAGAGTGATAGAGTTCAATAATAAATTGCATCTTCTCGTCTACCAGGTACGTCTTAAGCAGCTGACTACACAGCCTCTGGAGATAATGCCTCTATGGCCAAACGATATTGCAGACCACAAGAAACACAAGAAAGAAGAGAAGAAGAGAATTCAAATTAGGATGGATGACTCCACCACCATGCAAGATGTGGTGAGAGTCGTTAAAAAGAAAAATTGGAAGGCAGAGGAGTCTAGTGTGTTGCTTGACACTCTTAGAGGTCTGACCAGAGCCTTCGAAGGGATGAGACACGATCATAACATGTTTGCTGAACGTATATATCGTCTTGAGGACAGTAGGCTCGGTACCAGGGCATATACCACAATGCTTACTGAGCGCGTGAATAGGCTTGAGCGTAACAACTCAGACAATACAGCCATGATTGAGAGGATTCATAGGCTAGAAGAGAACAGAGCGCAACCCCCAGTTTATAGCTTGGCAGATGAGGGTGGAGGTCAGACAAGTGCACGACATCGAACTCCTGAAGATGTTAATCGGGAAGGGAGCCTACATCCTGAAGATGTTAGTCGCGAAGATGACGTAGAAGGCGATACAACCCGTACTCCCGACTCCCCTAATAATAAGGAACTTAATTCGGTACGTAGGGTTCTATTTTGAATGAGACTTACTTTGATTGATTATGTACCAACAAACAACAAACATTACATACATCTTTGTACGAATATACACATAAAACAAACAGTTATATGGTTTGGTCGAGTTATATTTAACTCTACAAAAAAATTATTGTGTTCAAAATAGCTCTTCCAAACCAGTAAAACGAACAGTACCACTATTACCAACTCTACCATATGTGAATCTAACATATTGAGTTGATTTTCGCAAACACCTCCTTTAAAACAGCCTACCCTTGTGGACTCGGATTCGGGAAAACACCAAGTGCAGGTTCAGGTATTAAACCAACAAATGTGGATGCTCACCTCGAGGACACACAAGTGTCCCCAACCAGCACTAAACATACCATCCCACTGGACCAACTAATCCCGTTAAAAATAAATCTTACTGGTAGAGTTGATAGTTCTGTTAAATAGAGTTGACATTTTCATATTGTTTGTAGAATAAATGGGTTATCCAGAGTTAGGAGACATCTGACCCTTTGAGCCCGTTATCAAGAGTTGTTAGGTATCCAGAAGAACTGTCAAAAGAAGAACTAACTTACGATGTGGAAAAAATTAAGCAAGGCATGTCACATGTTGGCGTCATAAACCTGGTGGATACTCCTGAAAAAGGGTAAACAAACACATGAGGAGTTAATCTTTATGGAAGACGTGTTACCAAAAGAGACTCGGGCACGAGTCCTCGCTAATAATCAGGTACTGTTCATATTCAACTGTAGTAGAGTTAGATCACCTGTATTGTAGAGTAAGATCACCTGTTTGGTCAAGTCAGATCACCTGTATAGTAGAGTTAGTCCTCTGTATGGTAGAGTTAGTCCTCTGTATGGTAGAGTTAGATCACCTGTTTGGTCGAGTTAGTCCTCTGTATGGTAGAGTTAGATCACCTGTTTGGTCGAGTTGGATCACCTGTATAGTAGAGTTAGCCTCTGTATGGTAGAGTTAGCTCACCTGTTTGGTCGAGTTGGATCACCTGTATAGTAGAGTTAGTCCTCTGTATGGTAGAGTTAGATCACCTGTTTGGTCGAGTTAGATCACATGTATGGTAGATTTAATCATCTATTTAGTATAGTTAATAATCTGTTTGGTCCCTTCTTTTTACAGGTATCCCCTTTCCAAAGTTGTTCCATTGTCAAGGGGATTCATAAGAATGTTATTCATTCTCGGAGTGTCTATGATTCTTTTGGTCCGATTTCAAAATTAAAAGTACTTCAGTTACGCGACTATGTGAAGCATCAATTGAAACTCACTGGCGACGGGAAACACAGTTCGAATGCGGATTTCTTCCTCCTCTTGAAATGCCCAAAAGAGAAGTGGTATGTCTCTCGATATGGCTGGCTTCACGATTGCGTAAGTTAAAGTGTCTTATGACATAATTTTTGTTTAGTAGAGTTAGATTAGAGCACTAATACAGTAAAGTTTTTACAGCATATTGGCTGCGAGATGAATCTCATTCGGCAAAGATCGTTGCAAACTCCAAGTTCATACAGGAGTAATCGGCTAGCTTTCATAGAACCACTATTTTGTGGTTTTTGGTGCTACATGTACGAAAGGGATTACTTGGGAAAGGAGGATATTTTTGTGTGGCCTGGTGGGTTTAAAGATGTATTCGACGGCACTGCACCCTCATTCAGTGCCACTAAGAAGCAGTGGATGAGAGACGTGGACACCATCTACATCCCTCATAATTTCCAAAACATCCACTGGGTGGCCCTCGAATTTAATCTCAACGAAAGAAAGATTCGCCTTTTCGATCCCGACCCATCTTGCACTTCCCCTGGTGCAATAGTAGAGTCATGCATGTAAGTTACTCAAGTTCAGTATAGTAGAGTTAGTCCTCTGTTAGGTCGAGTTAGTCCTCATAATGGTAGAGTTGGATAACCTGTATGGTAGAGTTAGTCCTCTGTTTGGTCTAGTTAGTCCTCTGTTTGGTCGAGGTTGATAACCTGAATGGTAGAGTTAGTCCTCTGTTAGGTCGAGTTGGATCACTTGTTTGGGCGAGTTGGTCTGGGGGTTGGTACAGTTAGTCTGCGCGTTGGTAGAGTTATTCTGAGTTACATTTATATTTGTAATAGAGTTCATTCTCATGGTTCTCATTTTTTTTAGACCATATGCCGTGATGATTCCGAAGATGATCAAGGAGTTTTCACCCAAGGAGATGCAACCACATATTAGCGCGGCGGAATATAAGATTGTGCGTGTGACTAAGGGCGTACCACGTAATAAACGGTCTGGCGATTGTGGCGTGTGGGATGTGAAGATGATCGAGTGTCTGGCCATCAGATGCAACTTTGAAGGTCTTTCCGACGAGTACGTCAACTTCTCTCGGCTGAAATACGCCATTGATTTCAAAGACGAACTTCCCATATAATCAGAAATTGCTGTTAGTGATCTAACATATGCACGCGAGTGTGATAAGAACATGCTAATTAGAGCTACCAAAGATCTCCAGCTTGATTGGTAATTTTGTTTAGTCGGTGTATAGTCCTACACACGTGTATATTGTATAGTCTTAGAGTATTTCAGTATATATTTATATAGTTCTAACTCTATTAGTTGGTTATTGACAAATAATTAGTGATCTATACGTGATCTAACTAAGAAATAACTACACCCACGTTCCGTGCCACTAAGTGGATGACAGACATGGACACGATCTACGTATTAACTATATTTAAACAGTTTACAACTTCTACTAACCGTGGAAGTTAAATCAAGTTTATTGCACACGATCTCCGAGATGTAATCATAATAACGATTAGACTCTAAAAGGAAGGGAAACTGAAGAGTCAAATCGTTATAAATAACCTTCCAATCGTTAATAACTTCTTCTAAACTATCCATCTTCTCCTTGACCAAAACGTTTCATCTTCACCTTTCAATCTTTTAAAAGCTTTCAAAAACATTTCAAGAACTCCAAACAAAGATGGATTCACCAAAAAAAAAAGCAATGTTGTCCGCAAGGCACATATCATGGACTTACCAAACAGTGCTTTGACGAACATCATAGCTCGGTGTGGAGCAGAAGGACTTGATGTGATTTACAGTATCAGGCTCGTGTCGAAGGAATTTAAAGAGCTTTGCAATGAGAATGAGGTTCTAATGAATATAGATATACGTTATGTTCCATTCTATGGCCCTCTGAGAAGTAAGTCTCTTCTGAACAATTTTCTCACTAGAATATGCAATGCCGGTAATGTGGAAGCCACATACCGATGTGGTATGACAAAGTTCTTTGTCAATGGAAATCGTGATGGTGGTTTGGAACTGCTGCTAAGAGCATCCAATGGTGACTATAAAGAAGTCACACTGCTGTATGAATTTGTGCTAGTCTGTTTAGGAACAGACAGAAGACACGAGGGGTATGAAGTCCTAAGACGTCTACTGCAGGACACAGTTGTAGAAACACTGGAATACGTAGACCACCTCCACAACAGAAGATTTCGTTACCCATCATCGCTCAGTTGGCGAGGAGAGCAACAAATACTACTTCTCGAAAAAAATATATGGTCGAGAAGAATGTTCTTGCAATAAAGAATTCCTGGAGATTCTCCATTTCTTTCAAGGATTCGATGCCGAAAACATTGATCAAACAATGGCCGAAGCTTGTGAAGTATGCAATTGGTTCTACCAATTCAGAAAGATCTTTCCCAACCTTTAGTTGTTGAATGTAATTTCCTTTTCGTTTTTGTACTCGTTTTCGTTATTGTACTCTTTTCGCTTATGTACTCGTTTTTTATTTCTTTCGTTTATGTACTCGTTTTCGTCTTGCATAGTTAATGTAATTTCCCTTTCAAACCATTAGCGTATTGTTAACTCGACCAAACAAAGGAATAACTCGACCAAACAAAGGACTAACTCGACCAAACAGATGATCCAACTCGACCAACAAAGGACTAACTCGACCAAACAGGTGATCCAACTCGACAAACAGAGGACTAACTCGACCAAACGGAGGACTAACGCTACCATACAGGATATCTAACTCGACCAAACAGGTTATCCAACTCGACCAAACAGAGGACTAACTCTACCATACAGGTTATCCAACTCGACCAAACAGAGGACTAACTCGACCAAACAGGTGATCCAACTCGACCAAACAAAGGACTAACTCTACCATACAGGTGATCCAAATCGACCATACAGGTGATCCAACTCGACCAAACAGAGGACTAACTCAACCAAAGAGAGGACTAACTCGACCAACCAGAGGACTAACTCTACCACATAACACGCTACCTCTACCAAGCGTAGTGTTAACACTACCACGTAATAAATGACTCTACCAAACGCAGTGTTAGCTCTTCTAATCAAGAATGAATGCTTTGACTACATGTCCGGACAATGTGACCAAGTTTCTTACATTTAGAACAAGTTGAAACTTTTCTTGGACGTTTTTCGGGCTGAGAAGACTCGAACCAGCTCTTTATCCGCGATTTCTTCGGCCTCCCTAGTTGTTGACGTACGTGTGGTGGATTACACAGCTTACGACTCACTTCCAACGGAACGGGAAGTGCAGCATCTCTTGGAAAAATACTACCGGAGTATGCGTTGTACAGGTAGGTCGTGTGATAGTATGGATGTGTAAGTTCGATTGTCGGCCTTCTACAAGCCTCAGCAACGGCAATGGCATGGACACAAGGAATATTTTCAACATCATACCTCTTGCAAGAACACGTCTTCTCAGTCAAGTTGACTAAATGAGAAGTTTCGGATCGCGTAACAACAGCTTGGTGTTCGTCTATGTCCTGCACGTTGTACTGTCTAGCTTCATCGACCCTTGTCTATCATTTATAACAAAATGTTAACTCTACTAAAGGGATTGTTAACTCTACTATGAAGGGACTAACTCTACTATGTGCAATGGTAACTCTACCTTTAGGAGCTTTTCAACAGATGTTGTTAGAACCAACGTGGCTTTCGTCTTCCGCTTCGCGAACCAACGTGTTAACATCGACCTTATTGCATCTATAAGCTGGACAATGGGAAAAGTTCTTGCCTCTGATAATGCATGGTTTATTGATTCTGCAATGTTCGATGTAGTGAAATTGTATCTGTATCCGGGAAAGTACACTCGACTCCAGAAACGCACGTCAGCTTTTATCAAGTAGGCATGAAGCTTTGGATTTAACGCCTCGATCTGAGCAAGTATAACGTTGAATTCATCGACCCTAAAAGCGGTGGCAGCTTTCTTGAACAACTTAAAGGGCTCGCCACCTCTAAATTTCGACAAATTGTTCTTACGTAGGTGGTAGGTGCAAATACCCCGAGAAGAAAGTGGGTACACAATCTTTATGGCTTTAGTAATGAATTTATGTCAATCGGATATGATGGCAAGTTCTCTGTCATCAGAGATCACACGGTTTAGCTGTCTAAAAAACTATTCCCAAGATTCGTCATTCTCGGTATCAACCACACCAAAAGCCATAGGAAATATGTTGAAGTTACCATCTTGCATGGTAGCGGTTAGTAGAGTACCTTTATACTTCCCTAGCAAAAATGTACCATCGACAACAACAACCTTCCTCATGTAGGGAAAACCCCTAATACTTGCATAGAAAGCGATGAAAAGAAACTATAACCTGTCTTGCCCATCAACTTCGAGCTTTATTAGAGTTCCGGGATTCGCTCTTCTAATAGCAAACAAGTACGACGGAAGTTCCTCATAACTACTTTCCAAACTTCCGGTAACTAGGGCTCGTGCTTGGCTTAGAGTACGGTGTGCTTTCCAGTACTTCATCTGCATAAACGTCAGACTTAAATGTCACACTAACTCTACCATACGTCACACTAACTCTACTACACTGCAATCTAACTCTACCAGACACTACACCCTAACTCTATTACACATAATCCAACTCTACCACACTGTCAGTCCAACTCTACACAGTGCAAGCCAACTATACCAAACGACATACTAACTCTACTACACGTAATCCACAGACTAACTCAGCACTGCAATCTAACTATACTTCGAAGATTAACTCTACCATGGCGTAAAATTACGTTTGTACCTTTAGACCGAATTGCTTGCTCATTGAATCAACAACGTGTTGAGGAAGAACAGATGGCCCAATTCAACCTACGAATTCCAAGTATAACCTTCCTAAGACTTTCATTGACACTTGTCGTGCACGACCTGATCTCTCCGTAACAGAACAACTATGTTCTCCCATATACTTCCGGACAAAGAAACATCCACCGTCGTCGACAGGTGAACCTCGCACTCTCCACTGACAGTTTGGTACCCAACATTTCACATCCAACACTGTCTTCGATGAAGCAACAACATCGAAGTCAAATCTCTTTAAGACAGAAAGTATTTTTAGCCTGGTCATGAGTTCTTTTTTTGATGAGTATCGTTGCCCAACAACCAATGCGAGTGCTCACATCTCTATGTCCAAATACTCAGCATTCAAATCCAACCCCGTTGCTTGCTCCGACAGGTTTTTCTTCTTTTCTTTCTTCGATTTTCTACGAACACTGATATAATCTTCATCATCCGAGCTTGCGCCATCCATATCATCGCAACAGTCGAATCTGAATTCCACATCCTCGTCCTCAGCATGTTCACCTTCATGTTTCACATTTTCTGGTATACGCTCATTGTTTGGTCCACCTCTACTAAACACTGGATCAACTCTACTACACCAAACATACGAGGCATCATTCTCCGACTTACATTAGAATTTCTCGTCAATGTTTCTCCAACTACACTGACATTTTTCTAGGTAACTAACTGAAACACGAGATCTAGTGGTAATTTCGACACATACACGCATTGCTTCTTTACAAAATTGTGAAACAAACACTTGCAATTGTCTATCGTTGCTCACAATTACAGCGGGAGTATCTTCTGGTAGTGACTGAATGACAACATTTGGCATGTAGCTTAGTTTTAGCTCATGACAATGTGCATCCAAACCAAAATCGGCATAGACCATCTCCAGAAATTCATCGAGCTTTAAATATTCGACAATGCCTATGATTTGACACCCGTACGACTGGTCCACCGAAAATATCCATCGATTTTCATTAAAACTCCATATCTCACAAACCAAAATGATTTGATCCATAGATCCAAACAAAAATAGAAAAAGCAAAGGAGCAGTGAAGAAGTAAAGGAGCTTCAAGAAAGCTACAATGGCGTCACTTATGGAGGAATCAGTTGGATGCGCGGCAGATGAGGTAATAACTGAGGGGTAAATACGTAATTTAAGCTCTACTACAAAAGTAGACTAGGTTTCCAAAACTAACTCTACCATACTGCACTATGTCCGTGTAGTAGAGTTGATATGAGCACAAACAACAACTCTATTATGCTGGAAACCTAACTCTACCAAACACACTTCACCTCTATCACGCTGGAAATCTAACTCTACTACACACGAAATTTCATTAATGTCAACTCTACTAAGTATACTTTAACTCTACTGCACTGGAACTTTAACTCTACCATACTGCACTTTGTCCATGTGATAGAGTTGATTAGAGCACAAACAACAACTCTATTATGCTGGAAATCTAACTCTACCAAGCACACTTCACCACTATCACGCTGGAAATCTAACTCTACTACACACGAAATTTCATTAATGTCAATCTACTAAGCATACTTTAACTCTACTGCGCTGGAACTCTAACTCTACCATACTGCACTTTGTCCATGTGATAAAGTTGATCGCTTACGTGGCAGATTTCATTAATGACATTTTCGTAATACGTTTTTTTTCCTCATTACAAAAGGGCAAAATGGTATATAACAAATTAAAAAAACTATTCTATTAATTTACAAACATTTGCTCTATTTCAATAATTAACACTTAATTTCGCTCTAATCTAGCAAATCACCCTTTATTTAATGACTAGAAAATTATCAGATAAAATAATAGTTATTAGTTAAATATTTTATATTATCAAGTTAATGATAATTGTATAATTTTTTAATTAATGTATAACATACACAAACATATAAAGCTGATCTAATAATAATAGTGACTAGAGCTACGAGAAAATACATTCAAAAAGTTGGTGAACCTTCACAAATTCCATTTGAAGCTGACAAATATGCAACTATTAATTGAATGAGAGTTTTATAGGTTTACATATTGTCTGCTAACACTTATTATATCTCGTAACTAATATATTACCGGCTAACAAATATATGATCTGTTAACAAATATTTATCTGCTAACTTGATAATCTTTGTAAACCGTCTTTTGCGTTTTGTGTGTAGGTACGTCGCGAGGACTACGCACAATGGAAATCTAAAACTCATTAAAAATTAACTCATAATCTTCCAGATGAATACACCAAACAAACTAGTTACACCTATCACACTTTATCATTAGACATACTAAACACAGTACCGTAAAAAAAATCAGAACTCTCGTTTAGGATTCTACAGATCCAAAAATTGAAAGAATTAAAAGATTATAAAAGCTCATCACCAGAACGAAATAGCACCCAGAATGAAATAGTGCCCATTCGACTCTTGAAATCACCCAAAATAACTCATAAATTGAAGGACAAGACTGAGAAATTGCGGAATCAATAAATCATAAAAATGTGAACATTGGTTCTATCAATGGTTACACACATGAATGAAATGGGGACATAAAAACTCAAAATACATTGAAGCTGAGAAAAATTTTGTACCTAGTTCGACCTAGGGTTTCGCTGATTCGCATCAGAGATGGGGGAAAGCGAAACATATAGAGAGTATGGAGGATATACTCAGAAAGAAAAATGAAGACGAAGAGAGGAAGAACAACAATGGCGAAGCGAAAGAGACAAAATAAGTGAGAGAAAGTGAACATATTTTTTTGTTTCTTGTTTTATTTTTTCCAAAAGAAAGATATTTTAACTTTCAAAATTGTGCTATACTTGGTTTGATATTCTAAAAATTAATTACACACATCAAGTCAACAATAGAAATGAAATCTCTACAGATAAGCATTATAATTCAATATAACTTTTTGTATGCTGAGATTATAGGAACAAAACAGTCTAAATTTTTGGCACAGTCGCCTATAAATGTAAGCGATATTGGATAACAATATGAGTTAAAGATTATTGAAAAGGAAAAAATATAGGGTGATTTGCTAGATTAGAGCGAAATTAAGTGTTAATTATTGAAATAGAGCAAATGTTTGTAAATTACTAGAATAATTTTTTTAATTTATTATATACCATTTTGCCCTTTTGTAACGAGGAAAAAAAAAGTTATTACGAAAATTCCATTAATGAAATCTGTCATGTAAGCGATCAACTCTACCACACTAACAGAGTGCAATATGGTAGAGTTAGATTTCCAGGCTAGTAGAGTGTGCTTGGTAGAGTTAGATTTTCAGGCTAGTAGAGTTGAAGTGTGCTTGGTAGAGTTAGATTTCCGTCGGATCATTTTTGAGACAGTGTTTGAACATTCAAACATGTTCCGATCTGAGTGAAATTTTGCGGAGAGCTTCGAGACCCAGTGATCATTAGATCCAACGGTGGAATTATGGTTTCAACGGCTAGTTTCTGAGATATTTTGATTTTGCTGCTACACGTTGGTTGAACTCTACTACACTAAAACGAACTCTACTACACGTAAGTGAATTCTAGTGTAAAATTTTCCGTCGGGTTATTTTCGAGACAGTGTTTGAACCTTCAAACGTGTTCCGGTCTGAGTGAAATTTTGGGTAAAGCTTCGTGACTCAGTGATCTTTAGATCCAACGGTGGGATTATGGTTTCAACGGCTAGTTTCTGAGATATTTTGTTTTTTCATGGCTGTTCACTGATCTTGGTTGACCTTGGTGGAGTTAGAAATTCTAATGTATTATGTTCCGTCGGGTCATTTTCGAGACAGAGTTTGAACCTTCAAACGTGTTCCGATCTGAGTGAAATTTTGCGGGGAGCTTTGTGACCCAGTGATCTTTAGATCCAACGGTGGGATTATGGTTTCAACGGCTGGTTTCTGAGATATTTTGGATGTTTTCATGGCTGGTCTCAAACTCATTTATACGAAATCGAAAAACCCGTAAAAGAAAAGAAGAAAAGGAAAAAGACGGCGAGAACGACGACAAGAAAAAGAAGAAGAAGAGGAAATAGACGAGAGATAAAAAGAAAGAGAAGAAAAATGAGAAAATGAGAAAAACGAAAGAAGAAGAATATTTTTTTTTTAATTAAAAAGATATAATTTATTTTTTTCATTTTTTTTCCAACAAAAACTATTTTTGTAACAATTCTTTCAAAAATATATTGTCATCATCTATGCTTGTAAAAACACTTGGGTCCTACAAAGTTTTGCAGAAGCTGCAATGAACCGCTCTAAATTTATAATCTATGACATGATTTTGTCGGCGACATATGGATTCATATTCCCGGTCGTCATTTACAAAGGACCAAAAAGAAAAGAACAAACAAATAAATAAATTATTAGAGACTTTCTAAAAACAATATTTTTGAAAAGAAAGATGATAGCTAAATAGTCCTCAATGGGCTTTAGTTAGCAGCTAGAGAAGCAGCTTCTTCAAGTCTCTTCCATGTCAATACTCTTTGTTCCAACAATTCGCTTGCCTTGGCTTCGTTCTCGAGATATTGTTTCTCGCATTCCTCAAAGAGCTCATTGTCCATTTCCACAAACATTCTTCTTACATTTTCAGAGAGACCGTGCACTGCTTGGTTCCAATGTCCTTTCATGTTTCTCTCCAGAGCTTCAAAGATTATTGGGAAGATCACATCTTTGTTCTGAGCAATCAGGCCTACTATATGTTCATTGTTCCACAAGAAAAGAGCTCTTTCTGCCACCTGCACTCCTCACATCTCTTATCAACAATCACACTACATAGTTCCATATGAATCGACTTGTTCAATCTATGTCAATTTCATTGAATCAAGTACAAAAATCAAAAAGAACGAACCTGAAAGTGTGCGCTATTAAGACATTTCCTAATCTGTGTGAACAGAGGAACAACACATTGCTGAAACTCTGAGGGCTCTGTAGCATCCAAGACTTCTTCCAACTCTCCTAAGAACAGAACTTCCTTTTGACAATTCGTAAGCGGCCAATACTTCAACAACCCGCGGATTACAGTATTAGCCAATTTGTAATCTTTCTCCACAAACTGTGTCACGCAATACGCCAACTGCTGGTGGAAAATTGAGATACCCTTAGTCTTGTGAAGTGGCAAGATGGCTTTCACAAGATACAACCTATGCTCTTCTCTCATAGGTACTGTAAATCCATTGATCACACTTCCTAGGATCTCTAGTAATTCTCCAATACCGATGCACCTCTCAGTCTCATACAAGAACTTGTAGAAAATGTTATAAATTGAACACCTAATGAACGGGCGGTGGAATATGAACTTCCCATAGATCCTGTGAAGAACAGTTTTCAAGTATTCCCTCTCCCTAGGATCCTCAGAGTCAAACAAATCGAGTAATCTCGCAACAAAGGTGTGATTGATGAACTTTTTCGCAGTTTTGGGCTCGATTTCTGAAGACACTACATACCGCAAAAGAAGCTCGTAAACAAGCTGCAAATGAGGCCACCATGGCTCAAGATAAGGCTCTTCTTCTTCAGGATCATTTCCTTCAGGAGGAGCTCCAGTGTTCTCATAGTGTGCAGGAGGGAGACACCGGAAAATGTTAGCTGAAACCATTCTAATGAGCTCGCTTTGCATCGTCTCATTGACTTTACCAGACGAAGAGTGAAGAAAATCAACCAATTCGAGAAGTGTCTGTCTTTTGATCTCTTTCTCGCGAGGCATTATCAATGTATCAGAGAAATCGCACTGGCAAGAACACATGTGAGCCTTCTTCATGAAGAGGAGAGGTCGATCTGAGGAAGATACGTCCTTTAGCATTGGAAGTACTTCAAGGGTCGGTGTGGATGTGAACATTGGGTGATTCGGCGTCTGCGCAGGAGATGGAGCCGTCGACTGAGATTCGCCATTTGGAACCGACGACGAAGCGGCCGTAGTGGTGCGGCTGGCGCGAACGACATTGTTACCGGCAAAGTTGTTATCTTGGTGATGTTGATCTGATTTGTTGAATTTCTTCTGACCCAGTTTTATGATTTTGTTGAACATCTTCGATTTTGATTCAAAATGTAATCCTTTTTTGCAAATGGATGGATCAAAGCCCTAGAAAGAAAAAAGGATTCGTTATGAGAGAAAAATGAGATTGTTTTGTTTTGGTTCATGAGAAATTAGAACGAGTGAAGTCAGAAGATGACGACAAACAAAAATTTACCTTTAAAGCGATAAATCCAGGTGAAGTCTGAGATCGGAGATTGAGAAAGAAGCATTAGGCCAACCGTAACGTTGAAGACTGTTCTTCAGGCAATACCAGAAACCGAGAGAAATCATGTGAGAATGAAGGAGGAGATCAAATTCTGGGAGATGTATTTTTAACCATTTTTTCCAAAGGATTGTAATTATCAAACTTTTTTCTTTCTTATCAACGACAATATTATAAAGGGCAAATTGCACAAATAATGGTTCAATACAGTCAACTATACCATGTCTCTCTTACAAACCTATCGAGAGCATCAGTTCTATACTTGAGTTCCCGTAGAATAGTCGAAAGCAAGAAAAACGAGAATAGATTACGTAACCGTGCAAAGTTTTCCTGGTAGGGATGAAAAGTTGGCCATTCCCCCGATTAACAAAAATCTGCACCACCGCCTCACAATCCGTCGACATCTCGACCTCCGACGCCTGAATAGCCACCAGTGATTCCATGGCCCAGAGAACAGGTTCGACCTCTGCATGGAACATTGATAAACTACGGTTCACACAACGAGCACCCGAACAACATCCCTCCACCGAATCTGGAAAGTTGAACCATCCTAGCCCTGTTAATTGGTCCGTCATCTTCCAGGAAGCGTCCACGAAACATCTGAAGCCTGTGAACCCTGAGTAGGTTGTAGAAGGAGAAATCCAAGATTTTTGTGTCCCGATAGACCCCGATGACCAAGGTCGTTGGACCAATGGTCGTGATCGAATATGTAACCATTCTCTCCACTCTGTCATAGACCTAGTAATAATGGTACGAGGGTCGGTGTATGAATTCGAGAAACAAAATTTGTTCATGGCCTTCCAAATATTCCAGATCATCCAAGGAAAGTATAGGTGATCACCAGCATAAGGTAAGCACCAAAATAAGTAATCCAAATTGTACAAGACATAGTCTCTTGGAAAAATATGTATCGCAGACGGGATGTCCGATAGGACCCACTTCTGTAGCGCCATAGGACATTAGAAAAAAACATGGTTAATAGTCTCAAATTCTGCTCCACACTTCAAACACTACATATTACATCGAATCCCCCGTTGATTGAGGTTCTAATTTACGGCAACACTTCCTGACAAAATTTGTCACAAGAAATGGTGTATTTTACTTGGAGCTCTAATTTTTCATATCTTCTCATAGAATGCCAGAAAGGTTGGACCTTGACAACTGACCTCGAGATTCGAGAAAGTCGTCTCAGCAAGATACCCTGACCTAACGGTATATCGTCCTGTCTTGGTAAAAAGCCATCCCCAATTATTAGGACGTTGACATCGTGGAATAGGGATGCTGAGTATGTATTGGACATCAATAGGATCAAAATATTGTGGGGCAAATACCTCATTCCAAGAACCCGACCGGTGATCAATAAATTGGTCCACTGTTAGGTCATGAAACATAGAGACCGATATATGTTTTGTTGGGTGGGGTACTTTATCCGGTATCCATGGATCTATCCACACCCTTGTATTCTTACCATCCCCTAATCGTCTAAGCACACCTTTAGTAACCAAAGTTCATGCCGACAAAATACTGCGCCAACCATAAGACGAATTAGTCCTGGCCTCCACAAGTAACGGACAAGTGTCCTTAAAATACCGACCTTTCAGAACCCTAGCCAGCAATGACTCTGGGGAATCCAAAAGCCGCCAAAATTGTTTCGCTAATAAGGCATAGTTAAAATCCTCCAACACACTAAACCCTAGTCCTCCTTCGGTTTAAGGTCTACATAACTTCTACCATTTCTGCCAATGAATCCCCTTCGTAATCCTTGAATTCGACCACCAAAAATCTGCAATAGCAGAGTTCAACTGGTGGACAACCAACTTGGGAAGTCTATAACAAGACATCACATATGTAGGCAAAGCTGTGAGGACCGATTTAATCAGAACCTCCTTGCCTGCTTTCGATAGGAATTTCGAGGACCAACTGTTTAACCTATCCTTAAGTTTCTCTCGAACAAAAGCGAACACTTTCGTCTTCCCCCCCCCCCCCACCCTAATGTTCTCAGGTAAACCTAAATACAATCTCACTCCTCCCACTTTTTATATCCCAAGAGACCCGTATATCTCTAATTTTGCTACAACAGAGACTCCCTGGCCGAATTGAATAGACGACTTATGGAAATTAGTCTGATGTCCAAAGATCTGTTCATATTCGGTAAGTATCTTCAAAATTTGATGCGATTCTTCTTTTGATGTTTTACAAAAGAAGAGGCTATCATTAGCGAATAATAAATGAGTCATTGTCAGACTAGTCTGCGCAATAGAGATTCCTGTAAGTAATCTCCTCTGCTCTGCATCTCGCAACTTTGATATGGGCACTTTTGTACACATTATAAAAATATAAGGCGATATAGGATCGCCCTGTCGTAGACCTCTGCTGGGTATGATTCTACCCCCTGGGACTCCATTTAATAAAATCGAATATTTTACACTTGTGATGCAAAACATAACACATTTGATCCATGTTTCACAAAAACCCAACTTCCTTAACAA
Organism: Lepidium sativum; assembly: GCA_023374145.1. Taxonomy (NCBI): domain Eukaryota; kingdom Viridiplantae; phylum Streptophyta; class Magnoliopsida; order Brassicales; family Brassicaceae; genus Lepidium; species Lepidium sativum. The sequence goes on from JAKUCM010007826.1 coordinate 16,635, forward strand.
AATTTTAACAAAATTCCACTCAACTCTATCATATGTTTTGCTCATATCAGTCTTAATGGCCATATATTTGCCCCTTATTGCTGTATTAGTCTGAAAGGCATGGAACATCTTCTGGGCTATCAAAATGTTATCTGAAATGTTCCTCCCTGCTACAAAGGCTGATTGCGTCTCCGAGACTAATTTAGGTAACACCTTTCGGAGACGAATGCACATTACCTTAGATATTATCTTATATGCCACATTGCATAAACTAATTGGTCAATATTCTAAGATCTGTGTTGGCCGCAAAAGTTTCGGAATAAGACAAATATTTGTCTTATTCAAACCCCGTTCAAACAATCCATTCGATAAAAAAATATTAACCAAAGTGACCAAGTCAACGTGTATAAACTCCCACGCCTCCTGAAAGAATAAAGCTGTCATTCCATCTGGCACAAGTGGTTTAATAGGATCCATCGAGAACAAAGCTTGTCGAACCTCCTCAATAGTGGTTCGCCGCATCAAAAATTGATTATCTAAGTCAGTGACCTTAGATTCTAGGTCATCCAAAACTACGGTGGAATCCCCATTACTGGAGAATAGCGTTGAGAAATAGTCTGTTGCTTCTCGAAGAATATCATTCTCCTGGGTTACCCAAACATCATCGCTTGAATATAGTCCTATTATTCTATTACGAGCTTGCCGCTGCTTCGTTTGAGCGTGGAAATATATAGTATTTTCATCTCCTTCACTTAACCACTTGTTCCTACTTTTCTGTTTCCAGAAAGCCTCTTCGTTAGCATAAGCTGCGCGTAAATCTACATGCACCTGCAGTAATCGATCTAAATCCAAAGACCAGCTACTTTTCAGATGTTCTAACTCCTGTTTCAACTTGTCTACATTTAGTTGTCCAGGTTCGATATTGGTGTGCCTCCAATGTGAAATTTCCCGGCGACAAGCCCTAATTTTTTTGTCTAATGGACAATTTTCCTTGGAATAATTACTCCTCCAACTTTTTTGAATAGTATCCATGAGTCCAAGTTTTCCAATTCACCTCTTATCAAACATAAATTGCCATTTTCTGGCAACCATATTAGCTGAAAACCATCCCAAAATCGGTCTGTGATCGGACCCTATCATATCTAAATATTCAATTACAGATTTAGGAAATAAATCATGTCAGTCTTCATTCCCAAAAGATTTATCTAGAATACATCGTACTATACAATTTGCCGGACCCTCCGCCATGACCAAATATTACCAATTTTTGGAAAATCAATCAAACCACAATTTTGCAACATCTGATTCAATGTCACAAATTGTGCTAATGGTCTTAGAAAACCACCTAATTTCTCATGATTCCCCACAAGCTCATTGAAGTCTCCTGTTACCAACCAGAGCTCTAACCGCTGAGTACCTAGCCTAGTTAACTGTTCTCAAACATAATCCCGCCTGTAATTATTGATTAACTTTGGTAAAAAATAAAATCATTGTTTTAATCAGATTTAATAATATTATTCATTTAAATTTCTGTATTAGCAAGCAATCTTATTGGATAAGAAAAATCTTAATTATACAACATAACATTTTTTGGTTAAAAGAATATAGTAAATCAATTTTTATGCCAACTAAATATGAAAAACTGGTGGTTCAGTTTTGTTTTTATAGTTAAACTATGTGTTCAATTCTCATTTTATTTCATTTAAAAAATTTAGATTATAGATTAAGTTTTCTTATTGATTCAATATTTAATTGTTAACAAAAAAACATAACTTAACCCGAAATAAATAACCAAATTTTCTTTAAATTTGTAACTTTGAATTGCATTGTAGCTAATACATAATAGTACGGCAATATCACGTACTTATATATCCCTAAGAATGTTTAACCTTTTTAACATGGGATATTTGACACTTTAACCGTATCAGTCGCAATTCCATGATTGGCAAAGATTCTTAAGAAATTTAAATTCTTGACATACCAACTAGAATCTAGTTTTCAAAAACTCTTTATTTTCAACTGTAAACATTATTTTGTTTGAAAATCACATATTTGGGCTGAAGCCTGTCACACAGTGGTTTATTGGACCCGACAATTGGTACCAATAATTCTACTCTCTAACCATATACATACAAAACTGATTTATAACAAAGGATTCATATAGATGGCCCTGATGACCAAAGAGCTAAGCGTATACTACCATAAAATAGTCCGGAATATTCAGTTTTTTGGTTGGGTTCAAGTCGGTTCTTTCAATTTTTTAAAAATGATAGTTAATAGGTACTAATGAAATTTCAGTGTATTTGAGTTTCAATTCTTTCAATTTTTGAAATGTAGTAACCAATGGATACTTAGTACAATTACATTCGGTTTCAGTTTGATTTTGATTAAGATACTTCTATTTAATTTAAATTTTTAAACAAAATCATTAATAAACCTTAAATTAAAAATAAAAAATGATATATTTTAACTTTTTTAACAAATCTAAATTAGAATTAATTTTTTGGATATTTAAATGACTAAATTTCATATAATTGAAATATAAAATTGTATTTCGATTTTCGGTTCGATTTTAATTTTTCCTGTTCCCAAAATTAGGAACCGTTGGATTGTTTAGTCAATTAGTTTGGTTCCTTTTATTTTGGTTGGTGTTTTGGTTTCGGTTATTAAGCTCATGGCTACTATAAAACATAAAAGCAATGAAGAAACAAAATTTCTATATAAAGTCAAATCTTACTCTTTTCTTAAAGTGTCACTTTATCAACTCATTTAAATTATTATTCTAAATTTAAAATCTATAATACAAAATTAGTCTACCTCTTAGTTAAAAAGAAAGTTTATTAATTCACTTCATCAATATAAAAATATAGTGTTTATATGACCAAAATACTCTTCTTGAAAAAAAGTATAATAACTTATTTGAATTTGAATGATTCAATAAAAAAAATATTTCTTAAATTATATTTCTAAAACGTAGATGTTTCAGACTACTTTAGAATAAAATTTTCCTATTATCCTTTTATTCAGCTTTAATTGATGTTAAGGAATTAACTCATTTGTCAATATTCTGCATACGAAACGTGAACAACTTGCAAATCAAATACATAATCCAAAAAATACTCCTACAAATTGGCATAACGTCATGTATAACGAAATTAATCTTCGTAATTTATTTGATGTATATTTTGACTGCTTATATATCAATTAAGAGAATAATACTATATTTATTAAAAACACAAATAAATGAACAAAAATAATAACAAATTTAGCTCCACTACATTGTTATAACTCTCTACTATATATTTTTTATCAATGTTAGACCACAACTGATTGATCTATTAATTAAATTCTTATATAATATAGGTAATATAACTCAATTTTTAGATGTACAAATGCGTTTTCTTTTAGTGAACTTACCACATACTACTCGACTAAATGTCACTTACCTCCAAATAACTATTGTTACTCGTTACAAATTATCTCTTTTAAATTCACACCAAATAATATAAGGTGAAAACTTTTCATTCTTTTTTAGAATTGAAAATTGGTCGGAGTTCATGACATGTCATTGTAAAATTTTTGTACTTTAAAAAAATCTGCAATGTTAAGAAAGTAGAAAATTCATAGGGATCAACATATTACTCCTTAATGAAAATATATAATGATTCTCAAAATTAATATAAACTGAATTATTCAAACACAACATATATTTCTAAAAACTATTTTTTATTTTTGCAGTCAGTAATTATTAAAAATGCAATTCATCTTCACCTTATATAAATTCATGGTTTTTTTTAAGAATGATCAATATATTTTATTAGTGGCTTTAATATAATAAAGTTTGATTTTTCTCATTTTTTTATTTTTATCTTATGAAATATGTTCAATAAGTTAATATGTAGCGATACAAATTTTGCCGGAATGATGGATCTCCAACTATTTCTTAATTAAAGATGAAGAGAAAGAGCCACGTGTCATGCACATTCACTGTGTAAGTACATGCAAATATCCCACGTGTCTCCACTCCGCCATGTAATGTAGCTCCATCCTTTTCGTTACCTCAAACTCATCTATATATTAACAGAAAGCCATTGACTCTCTAGTAGGGAATTCAGAACTTTAAGGCCACCTCAAAAACAAGACCCATCTACAACATCAGCGATCGATCATGGTGGCTAAAACCTTAGCAAAGGTAATCATATGCATCATCTTCTTTAACCACGTTGTAGCTTCCCTTGAGGATCTCACTATACGTCAAGTCACGGACGACCACGGTCGACGAGTTGTCTCAAATCTACTCGGGACTCACACGGAGACCAAATTCCGGATTTTTATGTCGGATTACGGCAAGAGCTACTCCACGAGAGAGGAATATGTTCACCGTCTCGGTATATTCGCCGAAAACATCCTTAAGGCGGCGGAGCACCAGATGCTCGATCCCACTGCCGTCCATGGAGTCACTCGGTTCTCTGACCTCACGGAGGAGGAGTTCAGGAGGATGTACACTGGAGTAGCAGATGTTAGCGGCGGCTATGGCGGTACTCTTGGAGCAGAAGCACCTAAGATTGATGTTGAGGGATTGCCTGAAGATTTTGACTGGAGGGAGAAAGGTGCAGTTACTGAGGTCAAGGATCAAGTATGTTCTTTTCTCTATTATTATATTGTTTATTTGCCTTGAGGCTTTTAAATTGGACTGCAACGTTAAGAGTTCTTGTTGTACGTAGGTTAGGAAAGCCTGATCAATTGCTTGTGAGTTAGGAAAGTATCCTTTTCAAGGTTTAATTGTGGTGAAGTGTCCAATTTTGATGTCTTTTTAACTGGAATTAGGGGTTTGTGATATAGATAGGGTCTGGTTGGTCTAATTGTTAAAAAAAAAATTTGGGTGATTGGTGGAACATTATGTTAAATGGTTTGCTTTAATAGATGGATGTCTGATTTATAATAAAATTTCCGTTTGCGGTTAATTTGATGTCATGTGTGGATATGTGAAGGGTTCGTGTGGATCGTGCTGGGCTTTTAGCACAACAGGAGCAGCTGAAGGAGCCCATTTTGTGTCTACCGGGAAGCTACTCAGTCTTAGTGAACAACAACTGGTCGATTGTGACAAAGTGGTCTGTTATATTAAGCTCAATAATCGTTGATTTACCAATCTGACATGATCCTGATTTGTTAGTAATTTGATTGTTTCTGTGGCATACACAGTGTGATCCAAAGGACAAGAAAGCATGTGACGATGGGTGTGGTGGAGGACTAATGACAAATGCCTACGAGTATTTGATGGAGGCAGGAGGCTTAGAAGAGGAAAAATCATATCCTTACACAGGAAAACGAGGTCGTTGCAAGTTCGATCCGAAAAAAGTTGCAGTAAAAGTAGCAAACTTCACGACTATACCACTAGATGAGAACCAAATGGCAGCAAATTTAGTACGACATGGTCCCTTAGCAGGTGATTCTGAAGCTAATATATCTGTATTAAAGTTTGTACAATGACTAAACGTTGTGTTGCT
>JAKUCM010007827.1:0-18933 GCA_023374145.1 Lepidium sativum
TAAAGTTACATGATAACTAAAAAATAATTTGTAACTTGTAATTTGTCCTAAAATTTTTAATTTGTCTTTATTTTTGTAATTTGTCTTTTATTATAATGTATTTTTTGTTTGTAAGATTTTGTTTTTGATGTTACGCAATATTTATTCAATATTAGAAACTTTAGTTATATATTAGTGTGCTTATTTGATCTAAAACAAAATTTAATAGCAAAATTAGTGTTACATGTAAACCAAATGACTAAATAATAAATATCAAATTGTTTGGAATTGTTGGATTTGCAAAATCCTCAAAATTTGAGGGTTTGATGTTTTGAGGAAAAAATCTTCAAATCCTTGTAAGTTTCGAATCTCTCTTTTGTATTTATGTAGTTTGAAACGCTATTTGAGGTTATGGATTTTGAATATCTCTTGTACATTCTTTTAACAGATTTGGTAAAATTAAACTTTAGGGTTTTGAATTCTCTTTTATATATTATTCTATGAAATTATGGAGTTTCAAATATGTGATTTATTCTTTAAAATTATGATTTTTTTAGATTTTAAGGTTTTTAGAAGGGTTTCGAATTTCTTTTATATAAAATTAAAAAATTTATAAAAAAAAATTCAAAAATAAACTGCAAAAAAATAACACAACAACTTATTATTTCGACTAGTAGTAGCTAGTAACTACTGCGAAAAAATAACATAGCGACCAATCACAATGACTACAAAAAGAACAAAAATTAAAGTTTTAGTTGTTTCAGTGACCACTGTTGTTATCACTAGCAACTACAAAATAACAAGATCTGAGTTAAAATTACCAAAAATTTTAAATAAATATCAAATATAAATATCAACATAGATAAATACATAATGATATTCGATTGCTTAGATCATAAAACTCAGGTTTATAATTACAAGCTACTTCTTGTTGTAAGTGTATGAAGCATGACACATAAACTATGAAGTAGAGGTTAAAAACGAACCCTCTATTCGTTTAAATCCAATCAAATCATAAAATTTAAGCTTGTTCTCTGGATTATGAATGGTGGATTGCTTTGCAGGCAACACAGTGAACCCATCAGAATTTGTATATGTCTTAAGACCACACTCATGACAGAAAGATTCAACATCCAACTCCTGAAATTTCTGAGGTTGGTTAATGACATTTCAAGTTCACCACCAATATGAACATTTAAATAAGACAAGGGATCTTTGGTAACAGGTGTATTATCATTAGTCATTACCTTCATCATCAGGTTCTGAGATAATTGTGTGAGAGGATAAGGTTGAAGCTTGTAGCAAACATTGTTTATGCATTGGACAACAAGTGATGGCATCTTTGAACATGAAATAAATTCAGCAAATGATCAACATTATGAAACAATTTAATGCAGATATTATCACATGTATCGGCACTTTATACCCAAATACGAATCTTTGTAACTATTTGTTTTTCTAATCATACCAGTACAATTTGTATTCCAAATCTATAGTAGATCATCTATCTCAAGCTTATTGCCATTTGATATTACAGAAAACAGCTAGAATTAATGTGCCAAAAGACCTAGAAAGGCATAAGTACATATTTATTGAAGATGTTAAATCCGCACTCTTTCACTCGCTTGATGTTATGCTTAACAAACATACTTTATTAAAGACCAATTTTTCTTACAAAAATTAACTCTTTGTGACTCACACCAAAGTCTGATCTAACCTACGTGTATCAACACTCTTTTTCACAAACCATTTTCGTCTTCCCGAGTGCTAACCCTAACCTGCTTTCTTCCAAATCTCTTATAGATGACTTCCCATTAATTCCTTGAATCATGGAGATCTTCTTGTCAGCTCCTTGATTCTCGGAGATTTCTTACTAATTCCTTGATAATCGGAATTCTTTGATTCTCAAAGATCTTTTCGAATAAATGTCTTCGAGAATCTTTTACACGAATCTTCATTTCTTCGTCTCACGTATCAAGCACGTGATTGATGTCATTTGATCTCTCCTGACGTTATGTTGCTTAGCTGCAGTATCTTTGATCCCCTGATCTTCTGATCCTTAGCTCATCGCATCTTTAATCTCCCCCTTTTTACTTGATGATGCCTAAGTACATGTTGCTATGATGGCCACAAATTTACACGAAAAGAACACTTCCAGATAGCTTATTAGCTGTTATGTGAATCCTTGAACCAATATCATATAGAGTCTTGATCAAACCAAAACACCTCAATCCATTACAACTAATGAAGCAGTCTAAAAGTTAGAAAATAAATGCCCAGATGGCAAAAAATATAATGGAGCACAAGCACTACAATGTTCCCCCTTAATCTCATGCTCCCCCTTAATCGTTCCACTCCTCATCATCATTTTCTCCCCCTGCTTAGCAGCACATCACGTTAAAACACAACATAATATGATCACTTAAGTTTATAGATGAGAATGTGATGTGATCGTGAGCAGCATAGAAGCTAAGGAACCAGAGCTGGTAGGACCAATCACGCGTTCGAGAGCTAAGGAGTTGGCTAAGGAAGCTCACTCGCTTATGACTGAAGGATCGTTTTCGCCACCAGCTATGCAAGTCTTCAACATCTCCAACTTGAAGACTTCTCCTGGTAATGATAACTAGGTAACTTAGGTGAGGAAGTCTGTACTCTTTTTCCCATAGAGAGTTTTGTCCCAATTGGGTTTTCTTTCATGGTTTTTAATGAGGCAGATGGAATCACTACGGCGAGTTACTTAGGAGTCTTACCATTAGGGGAATAATGTACAAACCAATCTGGTATTGTACTTAGTAGATTTTGAGGTGCACCAATTAGTGGGACGCTTCGTTGTTTTTATTTAAACGCTTCATTGTTTTATTTAAGTTTCAAACTACATGTTTCTTTCGGTTTAAAAACTACATGCTGTTGTGTTTTAGGGTTGTATTTAAACCCCATAAGTTGCTGTAAAAGTCAGAGTTTAATAATAGCAAACGCTTTTCTTTGAAATAAATTTTCTTTGAAAGAAAATCGAGTTCTTTTCTCAATTGCTGATTCCTTGAATGCGTTCTTCGAATCTGGGATTTCATTACACGTTGTGAATTTGAATCCCTTCTACCTAATCACCATCACGTTCTTCTCCTCCATATTCCATCAGTTCTATTGACTCTCAGAGAGTTTACCTTCGTATCTCATAAACCCCTCGATCAATTCCGCTCAAAACTCATCACCACGTTCCTCACACTCCAATCTATCAACTGCTCAAGTTTCATTCGTTTCCGAGTTCTCTAGCCCCGATTTTCAGAGTCCTATCCTAGGGAAAATTACATCAAGTGGTATCAGAGCTGGTTCTGAAAAAAGGCTGAGCAAACCCTAAACGGCTGAGCAAACTCTAAACCCTTTTCTCATTCTTGTTATTTTCGAATCCATGTTGCAATAGGATTTAGTTTTAGTTTTGTTTTCCTGATTGAATTAGAATTAGTTTTGAGTTTTCCAATTAGAATTAGGATTTTTCTTTTATTCCTATTTGCTTTAGGATTATGCTTTTAGTAATTCCAGATTGCTTGTTTTATGTGGAATCAGATCGTGAGCATTCAGAAGAAGGTGAAAGATCAGATTATAGTTGTGAAACGTTAAGGAGACTCAGAAACAGAGGCAATGCACGAGATTATACCCTTGAGACAGCAGCTGAATCATATCAAGATTAAATTTCCTCCTTTCCGCGGTAGCAATGATCCAGAAGCTTACCTTGATTGGGAGAGGAAGATGGAATCGAATTTTTTGGTTCAAGGGACATATGAGCTTAATAAGGTGAAGATAGCTATATTTGAATTCAATGGCTATGCACTTTTGTGCTGGGAACAGTTGGGACTCATGAGAGGTCGGCATAGAGAGCCTCCAATCACGACTTGGGATCAGCTTACTGCACAAATGAGAAAGAAGTTCGTTCCTGCACATTATCAGCGTGAAGTTCTTAGTAAGCTTAGACGTCTCACTCAAGGAACTAAATCAGTTAGAGACTACTATCAGGAGATGGAAACGTTAATGATCATGGTTGATATGAGAGAAAGTGAAGACATGGTGATGTCTAGGTTTCTTGGGGGACTTAATAGAGAGCTTCAGGATAAAGTAGAGCTGCAAAACTACGAAGATGTGCAAGAGATGGTCCATAAGGCAGAGTTGATTGAGTCGCAGCTCAAGAGGAAAGTTGGCAGAACTACTTTCACTTCCAATATTCCAAAACCGAGAGAATTCAACAAACCAGCCTCATTCAAACCAACGACAACAACAGTTAGAGAAGAGGTTAAAATCGAGTTTAAACCCAGAAGTGGATCTTCTCCTAGCAGCATCAGATGCTTTAAATGTCAAGGAATGGGACATTACTCCAGAGATTGTCCTAACAAGAAAATGTTTCTGCTGAAAGAAGGATGAGAGATTGTACCTCAAGATAGTTCAGAAAGCGAAACAGAAATTAATGTAGAGGAAGAAGAGGAACCAGCAGCAGTTGGAGAGATGTTAGTAGCACGCAGAACTTTGAGTGTTCAGATTCATCCAGACGATAGGGGACAGCGTGAGAATCTCTTCCACATAAGATGTGTAGTTCAGGATAAGGTTTGCACCTTGATTGTTGATGGAGGCAGCTGCACAAATGCCGCCAGTGATGAGATGGTGAAGAAGCTTAATCTTAAGACTACTTCACATCCAAGACCGTATCAGCTGCAGTGGTTAGATAACAAGGAAGCTATAACTGTTTCTCAGCAAGTACTCATCAAGTTGGCAATTGGGAAGTATGAAGATGAGTTGTTGTGTGATGTGGTTCCTATGAAGAGTAGTAACGTTTTGTTGGGAAGGTCGCGGTAGTATGACAGACGAGTTCTTCATGATGGCTACACCAACAAGCAGATTTTTGAGTTTAAGGGACGCAAGATCACTCTTCTACCACTCACACCAGGGGAAATTTACAAGGATCAGCTGCATATGAATCGCAAGGATAAGGAGAAAGTGTCTAACAGCTTGTACATCAGTCACAGCGAGTTCAACAAGCTTTTTGATCTAGAGATGACTACCTTTATATTCGTTTATAAGGAGTCATTGATGAGTATAAAACCAGTAGCAGAACTTCCTCATGAGGTGATCCAAATTATTGAGGAGTATAAGGACGTTTTTCCAGAAGAGATACCATCAGTTTTGCCTCCAATTCGTGGGATTGAGCATCAGATTGAGATAGTACCGGGTTCAGTCTTGCCCAACAAGCCCACCTACATAACCAACCCCGTGGAGACAAAAGAGCTTAGAAGCAAGTAGAAGAGCTGATGAGCAAGGGCTATATTCGTGAGAGTTTAAGCCCATGTGCTGTACCAGTCTTGTTAGTGCCTAAGAAAGATGGAACATGGAGGATGTGTGTAGACTGCAGAGCTATCAACAACATCACAGTGAAGTACAGACATCCGATTCCAAGACTTGATGATATGCTAGATGAGTTATGTGGATCCACCATCTTCTCCAAAATCGATTTGAAGAGTGGTTATCATCAAATCAGAATGAGAGAAGGGGATGAGGGGAAGACTGCATTCAATACCAAACAAGGGTTATATGAGTGGCTGGTTATGCCGTTTGGTCTCACCAATGCTCCCAGCACATTCATGCGTCTCATGAATCACACTCTCAGACCGTTCATTGGTCTGTTTGTAGTAGTCTACTTCGATGATATACTCATCTACAGCTAAGGTTTGAGAGAGCATTTAGAACACATCCGCATGGTTCTAGATGTTCTTCGCTCTCAATCTCTTTTTGCTAATTACTCTAAGTGTTCATTCTGTACTACTGAGGTTGTTTTTCTAGGTTTTGTAGTTAGTGCAGATGGAGTTAGAGTAGATGACGAAAAGATCAAGGTAATCAAGTATTGGCCTACGCCTAAGAATGTTGGAGAAGTCAGAAGCTTTCATGGATTTTTTGGATTTTATAGGCGATTTATTCAAAACTTCAGCACCATAGCAGCACCATTAACAGAAGTAGTCAAGAAGGAAGTTGGATTCAGATGGGAAGAAGCACAAGAGCAGGCGTTTTCAGCCTTGAAAGAGAAGCTTATCAATACCCCACTTTTAGTTCTTCCTGATTTTAAGAAAACATTTGAAATTGAATGTGATGCCTCAGGAGTTGGCATTGGATCTATTTTGATGCAGGATAGGAAACCAGTTGCATACTTTAGTGAGAAGCTAGGAGAATCCACCAGCAACTACCCAACCTATGACAAGGAGCTGTATGCATTGGTTAGAGCACTTCAAACGTGGCAGCATTATTTGTGGCCTAAGGAGTTCGTCATTCACACAGATCATGAGTCTCTCAAGTACTTGAAAGGACAGCAACAAGAGACACGCCAGATGGATGGAGTTTATTGAGACCTTCCCCTACGTTGTTAAGTACTAGAAAGGTAAGGATAATGTAGTCGCATATGCATTATCCAGAAGGTACACTCTAATCTCTACTTTAACTTCAAAGTTATATGTTTTTGAGCACATTGTAGAGCTTTATGAGACTGACATTGATTTTGCTGAGAGCTATGGTAAATGCCATAAGTTTGCTTGTGATAAATACTTTAGACAGGATGACTATTTATTCTACAACAATCGATTGTGCATACCAAGAGGATCCATCAGAGAATTGTTGGTTAGAGAAGCTCATGGTGGCGGATTGGCTGGTCATTTTGGAGTTTCCAAGACCTTGGATTGCAAGATCACTTTTATTGGCCTAACATGAAGTCAGACGTTGAGAAGGTTTGTTCTAGATGTGCTTTATGCAAAATGGCAAAAAGTAAGGTGCAACCTCACGGTTTGTACATACCTCTCCCTATCCCTTCTCAGCCTTGGACTCATATTTCCATGGATTTCGTGCTTGGCTTACCTCGAACCAGAAATGGTAGAGATTCTATTTTTTTACTTGTTGACAAGTTCAACAAGATGGCTCACTTTATAGCTAGTCACAAGACCGATTATGCTGTTAGTGTAGCTAACTTGTTTTTCAGGGAGATAGTTCGCTTGCATGGAATGCCTCAAGTGATAGTTTCAGATCGAGATACCAAATTCTTAGGACATTTCTGCAGGAGTTTATGGGCTAAACTAGGAACTAAGCTCACTTTTTCAACGAGTTGTCACCCTCAAACTGATGGTCAAACCGAGGTGGTGAACAGGACGTTGTCTACACTTCTCAGAGTGTTGGTTAAGAGCAACATCAAGTCATGGGAAGAATGCTTACCACACGTTGAGTTTGCCTACAATCACGCTAAGCATTCTGCCACTCTCTTTTCTCCCTTTGAAATCGTTTATGGCTTTAATCCTCATTCACTGCTAGACTTGATCCCTTTGCCTTTAAGTGTGAAATGTAGTTTAGATGGAAAATAAAAGGCTGATCAGGTGAGGAAAATACACGCTAAAGCTAAGGAGAATATAGAGAAGAAGACAGAGCAATATGAGAAGTATGCAAACAAGGGCCGGAAGGAGCTGATCTTGGAAGAAGGAGATTTTGTGTGGATTCACCTAAGGAAAGATCGATTTCCAGAAGAGAGGAAGAGCAAGCTTCAGCCACGAGTTGATGGGCCATTCAAAGTCGTGAGAAGGATCAACAACAACGCCTATAAGATTAATCTCCAAGGTAAGTACAACATATCTCCAACGTTCAATGTTTCTGACTTCCTTCCATATGTTGCAGATTCGGATTTGAGGACAAATCCTTTTGAAGAGGGAGAGGATGTTGTGATCGTAAGCAGCATAGAAGCTAAGGAACCAGAGCTGGTAGGACCAATCACGCGTTCGAGAGCTAAGGAGTTGGCTAAGGAAGCTCACTTGCTTATGACTGAAGAATCATTTTCGCCACCAGCTATGCAAGTCTTCAACATCTCCAACTTGAAGAATTTTCCTGGTAATGATAACTAGGTAACTTAGGTGAGGAAGTTTGTACTCTTTTTCCCATAGAGAGTTTTGTCCCAATTGGGTTTTCTTTCATGGTTTTTAATGAGGCAGATGGAATCACTACGGCGAGTTACTTAGGAGTCTTACCATTAGGGGAATAATGTACAAACAAATCTGGTCTTGTACTTAGTAGATTTTGAGGTGCACCAATTAGTGGGACGCCTCGTTGTTTTTATTTAAACACTTCGTTGTTTGATTTATGTTTCAAAGTACATGTTGTTTTTTTCGGTTTAAAAACTACATGCTGTTCTGTTTTAGGGTTGTATTTAAACCCCAGAACTTGCTGTAAAAGTCAGAGTTGAATAATAGCAAACACTTTTCTTTGAAAGAAAATCGAGTTCTTCTCTCAATTGCTGATTCCTTGAATGCATTCTTCGAGTCTGAGATTTCATTACACGTTGTGAATTTGAATCCCTTCTACCTAATCACCATCACGTTCTTCTCCTCCATCATTCCATCAGTTCTATTGACTCTCAGAGAGTTTACCTTCGTATCTCATAAACCCCTCGATCAATTCCGCTCAAAACTCATCACCACGTTCTTCACACTCCAATCTATCAACTACTCAAGTTTCATTCGATTTCGAGTTCTCTAGCCCCGATTTTCAGAGTCCTATCCTAGGGAAAATCACATCAGAATGTCATACCTTTGGCTAATGTTTCCTTGCACAATTGAACCACCTCCATACTCAGAGGTAGCACTGTTTTTAGAAGCATCTTCTGTGAGCGGGAGGATGATGCAGACCTCCTTGTCTTGTACTTCCTTGATTGTGAGTTAGGAGCAACATTCGCAAAGGGAGACTGAGCCTTAGGTGTGACAGGGTGTTGACTCTCAATCAGCCGAGTGAGCATGGATGGGAATGGAAGGAAGAACTTGGATTTGGTTCCCTTGGTGAATGCTGCAATGTTCCGAATCTGATGGAATATAATCCTGCCAAGGTTGAACAGAATATTCTGCACCAACTTATACAGAATTTGCATTCTAGCCGCACTCACGTACCCATCATTAGTTGTAGGGAACCAATTTGTGCTACAGATTTTGTACAGTTGATTGTACATTGGAAGTAAGTTAGTCTTCCGCACCTGAGACATCTTTTTAAATTGATCCCCTGTGACCATTGATGCCATATCAGCTTCCAGAACGCCATCCAGTTTAAATGGATCTGATAGCTCAGTAATATCCGGTGATCCAAACACAACATCGATACTAGACGCTGAGAGAGTGTAGTTGAAACCTCGAAGTGGTGCATTCCAGCAATCACTGTTTTGATTCTCAAACGACATATTTGCCCAGAATTCCTAGAGGGTTTCAGAATCAAATTCCGCTACTCTATCAACAGACTCCATTAACCCAACATTTCTTACAATTTGCTTCAGCATAAGTTCATTTTCTTCAAATTCATAGGCATGTTCTAGAATGAACTTATCATCAGCAGCAGAATATAGCTTATACCTGAGAAACACTTGGGATTTCGGCAAAACAGATGAGTCCTTAGGAGAGTCCGCGTTTTTCTCAGTTTTTATCACGCGCCGAGTCTTCCGAGGGAAAGGTGTGACTGTTGAAGTGTTCCGTCTTTTGCGCTGACCGGATTTTAGGGTTGTCGTGAAGCCGGTGATTTCTACCTCGGATTCTGTGTCTTGAGCTGGAGTCATATCATCAAGGTCTTCCATGAGATTGTCTCACTCCAATGGTCTCAGTGGGAAACGCTGTGACACTTCTCATTCGTGACCGGTTTTTGATTTCCTGATTTTGGGCTTGAGAGAGTCTTTAGTTGGTCGAATCACCAGAGGTCGATAGACGACCAGACGGTGCTTTGTGTTTGACACATACTCGATAATATTCTCAAGGCTGTACCCCTTGCACTCCAGTTTTGAGAATTCCATTCTTTTTCGAGTGAGATATTTAATCCTGTAAAGATATCACGTTTCTTGAAGACGAACGACAGGACCTTCCGAGTTCACACGTAATAATGCCTTTTCGCGTGACCTAACTCATTGATTTAGCACCGCTTCTCAGCATGCCTCTCGATTTGCATGACCTAACTCACTGGACCTGTAAAGGCCCAATACACATATACTTACCTAATTTGTTAAAAATTGGCTAATTAGTGGCCTGTTAGTCAACTCAATAAGACTCTCAAACAAATAATTAAAACTCTGAAAGAATTACAGCCTTGTGAGTGAACCAGATTAACAATCAATCTTGTGAACATCACCTTATCAAAGCACTTTTCATCAAATATCCACCTTAAACTTATCGAATGGTTGTTTTACTGACCTTTAACAACAACCATACCTCTGTGAAATACAGTGTGCACCTTGACATTTTATTCGCACAGCCAGGTCTGAGACACAGTAGCTATTCTTTCACATCGTCATGCCTTTATCATTATAGATGTACCCATAGTCTGCAAGTTCAACCTTTGATTTAGGCAGCTGAAATTTCCTTTGGAGAGACCCTTGTTTCCCCTTTTTTTCTTTTTTTTTTGAACTTTTTCTTTCCTTTTTTTTGTTGTTGTTGTTTTATATATATGTAACACGACATCTTCCATATGCTGAGTATCACTTGACTTCTCAACTCATGCATATTTGCTCTCCTCAGCTCTTTGACCTCCCTCATCATTGTCTTAAATTACAGCTTAAGGTACCCCTTTATATGATGGCATGACAAGCAGCTGTTTTCTACTTTAATCAGTCACACCTGATGTCCTCTTTTTTTTTTCAGATGCACGCTGCACTCCTTCAGAACCATGTTCCTGCTTTAAATCATTTTCCAACCTCGAACGACACGTTATTGTTCACATATCCCAATAGCAGTTCTTAATTTAACAAAGCGATTAAAAGAAAGCGGTTTAGTGAATAGATCAGCCAGTTGATTTTCGGTGTTCACATGATTGATTATTAACAGTTTCTCCTCAACAAGTTCTCGTATAAAATGATGCCTAATATCTATATGTTTTGTCCGTGAATGTTGAACATGATTCTTAAAAATACATATAGCACTCTGATTATCACAAAACACAAGTAAAGAGTCAGACTTAATACCATAATCAACCGACATCTGTTTCATCCACATACTTCAAAACTCGCTTAGCTGCTTGTAAGTGACTTTCCTTAGGACTAGCTTGAAATCGAGCACATACTCCCACTGAAAACTGATATTATGTCTGCTCGCAGTTAGGTATAACAACCCGCCAATCAAGCTCCTGTAAGCTGTTGCATCTACAGGTTTGCCACTGTCGTCTCTAGATAGTTTCTCGCTAATTCCCATTGGAACTTTTGGAGCCTTGCTGGTTTGCATCCCAAAACATTGTATCAGATTCTTGGCGTAAGTGCTTTGATTTACAAAGATTCCACCCTCTGTCTGTTTTACTTGAAGGCTGAGGAAGTACGTAACTTCTCCATTCATGCTCATTTCGAATTCTCTAGTCATGACATCAACAAACTTCTTCACCATCACTTGGCTTGTTGATCCGAATATGATATCATCCACGTAAATATGAACAACAATAAAGCCGTCCTAGTTGTTTAGAGTAAACAATGTTTTATTTACACTTCCCCTCTCATACCCATTTTTAATCAGGAATTTTGCCAATCGCTCGTACCACATTCTTGGTGCTTGCTTTAAGCCATACAATGCTTTGTTCAGCTTGTTGACATGATAAGGATGATGTGGATCTTCGAATCCTTTGGGCTGCTCCACATACACTTCTTCTTCTAGATAACCATTAAGGAAGGCACTCTTGACGTCCATTTGATACAACTTGAGTTTTTTAATACATGTCATACCAAACAGAAGTCTGATGGACTCTAATCGAGCTACAAGGGCAAAGGTCTCATCATTGTCAACACCTTCGACTTGAGAATATCCTTGAGCAACCAGCCGTGACTTGTTTCTGACGACCTTTCCTTCCTTGTCAATCTTGTTTTTGAATATCCACTTGGTTCCAACAATATTGACATTCTTTGGACGTGATATTGCTTCCCAAACGTTCAGTCTATTGAAATTTATAAGTTCTTCTTGCATAGATGCAATCCAGAACTCATCCAGTAAAGCCTCCTTGTATGTTTTGAGTTTAAAGTTTAAGACAAAACATACCTGCTCAATGTTCTCACTTTTCTCTATCATAGATGCTAATATCACTGTGTTACCCACCAGTTCCTTGAAATTAATTTGTCGTCCTCTAGTAACTCTCTCCCCCTGAATTGCGCCTATTATATCGGAAGAGGAGTGATTCCGATGAACTTGAGGTAACGTCACAAGTAATTGGACAGGGTCATACACTTGAGATTCTCCTGAGGCTTGTGCATCATTATCCATATTTAGCTGTTCAACCATCAGTCTCATTCTAGAGGCATTATCGAAGACTACATTTACTGTCTCTTGAACTGTTAAGGAGCTCTGATTGTAGACGGAATATGCTGCACTAGAGCCAGAATATCCTAGAAACATCCCTTCATCACTTCGTGAGTCAAACTTTCCCAACTGATCCTTATCATTTAAAATATAACAAACACAGCCAAAGATATGAAAGTAATGCACAGTTGGTGTTTTGCCTTTCCACAACTCGTAGGATGTCTCGGAAGTGCCTTTGCGTATGTAAACACGATTGATTATGTAGCATGCTGTGTTGATTGCTTCGGCCCAGAACTGTTTATGAGCTTTACTCCCACACAACATTGCTCTAGCCATTTCCTGTAATGTTATGTTCTTTCTTTCGACTACAGCGTTCTGTTGAGGGGTCTTAGGGGCTGAGAATTGATGAGAAACTCTCTAATGTTTCACTCTTGTCACGAAGAAACCTTACCCAAGTGAAACGACTATAGTCATCAACCATGACTAGAATGTATCGTTTCCCAGCTATGCTTTCTACTTGGATGGGTCCCATAAGATCCATGTGTACTAATTCCAGCCGAACTTTTGATCTTACCTCTTGAAAAGACTTGTGTTAGGTCTTGACTTGTTTTCCCATACTACAGGGTCCACATACAAAGAATTGATCTCCTTCCATTTTTGGCATTCCTCTGACAATTTCCTGATTGGCCAGCTTGGTTATAGTTCGAAAGTTCATGTGACCCAGTCGTTGATGCCACATCTGAACCTCACTATCACTTTTAACTGATAGACACTTAGTTCTAGGAACCCACATGTAGCAGTCATTTCCTGATCTAGTACCCTCAAGTTGAACATTTCCATATCTGTCAAAAGCACGACAATTTGTCTTTGTGAACAAGACTTGAAGACCTCTGTCACACAGCTGACTTATACTGATCAGATTTTCTTTTAACCCATCAACCAAATATACATCTCGAAGTTGAGGCTCAGAATTACCACTGGTACTCCCTTTTCCTTGAATTTTGCCTTTAGTACCATCTCCTAAGGTAACCTTGCCACCTGTAATTTCTTCAAGACCTTGGAGACATTTAAGTTTTCTAGTCATATGTCGTGAACACCCACTATCGAAGTACCAATCACTGTTTCCCATGTGTGACTTGTTTCGCCCCGCTGTGAATGCAACGTTACAATATAGATCCATTTTTCTGATCCAGATCTGATTCCTATTATTTTCATTAAGAACCACCATTTGTTGTCGATAGGGATTTTGGACCTTGGCATAAAAAGAATAGCATTGGTGCTTCATGTGACCAAGTCTTCCGCAGTACCAGCACTTTGTCTGTTTGCACCACCCGAGACCCAGGTACTGCGGCTTATGAAAGTATCCTCGTTTACCATCATGTTCTTGCTTATGGTGATTGATCTCCTTTTTATCAGGATTGTGTTTCTCACATGAATTTTGTTGAACTTCTTGCTGAAGAGACGAAGATTTGAAAAACCTCATTTCTGAAGAAGGCCCACCAGCATAGCCCAACCCACGACTTCCTCTCTCTGTTAGGCCAACTGTAAGCAGATAGTCCAGCTCTTTTGTTCCTTTGGACAACATCTTGATCTGCTTTAACTGTTCTGCCAATCTACGCTCAAGGCCCAAATTCAGTGCACGAACATCCTGTAGCTCATGCTCAGTTTAATGAAGAAGAGTACTTACTCTGTGTTTTCCTTCTTTGAGATGTTTGTTTTCTTCTCGTGTTTCCACCAGAGATGTTTCCAGGATACACATCTGATCTTCTTGAGACATAATCACCAACTCATCATCTTCTGACTCTTTATTTCCATATGCCGAATTATGCTCAGCACTATCCTCATTATCAGAATCTTGATCATTTCCCTCATCATCATCAGATGTGACGTCAACAATTCCTAGTTTAGCAATAAAGTTGTTCAGGATATTTGTCTCATCATCATCACTCTCACTATCACTTCAAGATGATATTGCTGACTTTCCACTTTGTTTTGAGGTGCATTCAGGTCTTGTGTGACCATATCGCTTACACTCATAGCACTAAACTGACATTTTCTTCTTTGTTGTAGGGCCCGTTGCTTTGAAATGACCGTAGCCTTGACATTCTAGACAATGTTTTTCTGATCTGTTGTTATCTCTGTCTGTTGAGGTTCGAGCTGATGTTTGAAATTCTTTCCCCTGTCCCCTTTTAGTCTTTCGCATGAATTTCTTTACTATTAAACCAAATTTCTCCTCAAAGTCTTATATGGATTCTCTCACTTTTGGCTCTTCTTCAGACACAAGGGCTATACTTTTTCCCTTTCCTGCTTGATCCTTCTTACCCATCTGTAGCTCATAAGTCTGCATCATTCCCACAACTTCATCATACTTTAGAGTATTGACATTATTTGTTACCTCCAATGCAGACATGTGTCTGTGAAATTTCTATGGAAGACACCTCAAAATTTGTTTAACAAGTTTATTTTCCTTATAGGTCTTTCTTAAAACAAGAGCTTCATGCGCCATAGATGACAACTTGCTGCTGAATTCCTCAATTCCTTCATCCTCTCCCATCGTCAGCATCTCAAATTGAGAGGCTAGAATCTCAATACAAGTATTCTTGACACTGTTAGTCCCTTCATATGACCCGTTTAGGATATCCCATGCCTCTTTGGCCGTTGTGAACCCCTGAACCCGTCTAAACTGATTAAAATGCAAGCCATTAAAAATAGCTGACAGAGCTCGAGAGTTCCACTTTGCCTCAACCTTTTCTTCAATCGACCATTGTCTCTTCGGTTTCAGTTCTCCGTTGTTATCTACAGGTGGTTGCCATCCATCCTCAACAGCCGACCATGTATCGGTATCAATTCCTTTGATGACTTGCATCATCTGCACCTTCTAGTAGCCATAGTTATATGGATCTAACTTTAGAGGTTTCGTCACTGCCACAAGATGCGGATTATCCATCTTTCCCAAGACCTACACCTGTAAATTTTTTTATACAAAATATGCGGTGAATCACTCTGATACCAATTGAAGATGTTAAATCCGCACTCTTTCACTCGCTTGATGTTATGCTTAACAAACAGACTTTATTAAAGACCAATTTTTCTTACAAAAATTCACTCTTTGTGACTCACACCAAAGTCGATCTAACCTACTTGTATCAACAATCTTTTTCACAAACCATTTTCCTCTTCCCAAGTGCTAACCCTAACCTGCTTTCTTCCAAAGCTCTAATAGATGACTTCTCATTATTTCCTTGAATCATGGAGATCTTCTTGTCAGCTCCTTGATTCTCGGAGATTTCTTACTAATTCCTTGATATTCGAAATTCTTTGATTCTCGAAGATCTTTTTGAATAAATGTCTTCGAGAATATTTTACACGAATCTTCATTTCTTCGTCTCACGTGTCAAGCACGTGATTGATGTCATTTGATCTCTCCTGACATTTTGTTGCTTAGCTGTAGTATCTTCGATCCCCTGATCTTCTGATCCTTAGCTCCTCGCATCTTCATTTATATTCATGCAAGCTCACCTCTTTAATATGAGATTCACTTATACAATACTGCAAGTATATCGCCTCAGAAGCTGTTGTACATAAGAAGTTCTTGTAATTTCTCATCCGGTATAACCTGCAAGAAACAAATAAAGAGAAAAGCAGTATTAGGAGAGTTACATTAGTTTCCTAAACTTTATTCATTATAATTCAATCATATCACCCGTGTCACTTCGTGCCAAAACATTCAATTTATTTAATAACTATGATGGTCCCAAAATCTTACATGAAATCCATCGAATAAAAACCATTAAAATAAAGAAATAACAAAGAAGATGTCTTACAAAATAAATAACTGAAATAAATAACTTGAATGCAAAAGGGAGACTCGGCAGCTACTCATGATCCTAGATTCGATTTGGAAAAAGGGAAAAATGAGGGGGTGAGTATAAATACTCAGTGAGGAGATCATTTCTGTCCACTGAGGCTCAAAGTTCTAACTTAATACTAAACGTCGTCTATCCTAAGCATAGAAAGCAATCATGTGCAACTTGTGTATTTCAACAAGTTGTACCAATCAGGCTGGTCTGCTAGTAGCAGCCAACATCACACACATCGGCTCAACCATACTCCACGATGGCTTCAAAGCCCCTCAAATGGGAGACCACGGTCCGTAACTCGATCCTCCCTAGCTCATCAGCGGTTTTTGGGCTAAAGCGGTCCCGTCGGCTCACTCCAGACCATTGTCTCTTTTTCACGGGGATTGTCGGCCCGTAGTCCAATTCCTCCGCGTCACACTTTTTAAGAGACATGCAGACCATTGTCTCTTTTCCACGGGGATTGTAGGCCCGTATCCCAATTCCTCCGCGTCACCACTTTTTAGGAGACACGTCACTTACTCATTTACTCATTATTTATCTACTTACTTTTCATCAAAACATCAAATATATCACCTCTTACGAAATGCCTCAACAAATATATATTTTTAATTATTTATATATTATATAATAATTCAAACAATTATCCTATTTCCAAACATTCACAAAATCCCTAAAATATTATCTAAGAGTTATATAATATTTAATATATGATTAAAAATATTCTAATTAAATATTTTTAATTATTAGAATAAACGAGTTTAATATTAAATTAAAACTAAAAGTCTCGCATGAAATATCCTCACCTAAATTGGCCGGTGACAGATTCAAAAACGCAGCCAAAAATCAATTCAACAACTTTCACAGTAGAAACTTTCACACACATGCAACCAGACATTACAGATAAAATCTAACCTAAATTCGAAGGTCTGGCGGTTCTGTATGTTCCTGAATGTTCCCTTTATCTAAATCTATCGAAAACCTGACTTTCCTTGCACAAATCTTGTTAGAAAACGACCCCAAATATGCCAAGTCGAACACAACAATTAGAACAAAACTTATTATTCTCTAAGTCTGGAAATAGAGATTGAGTTGATGTCTTACCTTAAACTCGATGTAACTTTCTCAATACTACTCCGATCAATGATCCGTTTGAAGCTACATAAACTGGAGAGAAAGAGCTTTCCACAACTACCAAAATCATCAATAGGAGATTAATATCAGATTAGCCCCAAAAAATAGTGGTTCAGACTGGATTTCTTACCACTTGGAGGCTGCTCTAGGTTGATCAATCAACTTCGGCAATGAAAATAATTGCTATGAGGCTCGAATTGGAAGATTTCATAATAGCAAGAAGCTTAAGCGGCGCCGAGTTGGTGGGTTTAAATAGGGGAACACACTAGGTTATTGTGCTAGGTTTAGAAGATGCATAATTGATACCAGTTTCCTCTCTCCGATCTACAATTGATACCAGTTTCCCTTTAACCGACAAATCAGATTCCAAGTCCTCTGGTGGCTGTGAGATAATGAGCTTTGGCTCTTTGATCATATTCCTAAGCACAGACACATGAAAAACATTATGAAATGATGCAATCTCTCGAGGTAGATCAAGCCGATACGCAACAGCTCCAATTCTTTGAGTGATGGGGTATGGTCCCATGTACCTTGGCTTCAGCTTCCCTCTCTTAGCCCTACGGTTCACACCTCTAAACATTCTCATCTTCAGGTACACTGAGTCGCCTACCTCAAACTCCAAACTCTTTCGCCTTTTATCCGCATAACTTTTCTGACAGTCATGAGCTTCTGCTAACCTCTTCTTAAGGATCTATCCCTATCCCCTCGTCTCCTTAATGATTCTAGGCTTCATGTTTTGGCGCTTCCCCCCTTCTGTCCAACAAAGTGGAGTGCGACAAGGTTATCCATAAAGAGCCTCATATGGAGGCATGCCTATGCTTGCATGATAACTGTTATTATAAGCAAACTCTGCTAATAGTAAGTATCGTTCCCAACGACCTCTCCAATCCAAGCATGTCCTCCAACGTCTGAATCGTCCTCTCAGATTGACCATCTGTCTACGGGTGATATGCGGTACTCATCTGCACCTTGGTCCCTAACGCCTTTTGAAATGCACCCCCAAAATTAGTTAAATCTTTTGGATCTCCGTCTGAGACAATGCTCACTGGAACACCATGCAGTCTAAAAGTCTCTTCAACATATCTCTGAGCTAAGCTTTCTGCAGAGTCCTTCTTGTTGATCGCTAAGAAATGCGCAGACTTTGTTAGTCG
Organism: Lepidium sativum; assembly: GCA_023374145.1. NCBI lineage: Eukaryota > Viridiplantae > Streptophyta > Magnoliopsida > Brassicales > Brassicaceae > Lepidium > Lepidium sativum. Next base: position 18,421 of record JAKUCM010007827.1, read on the forward strand.
GTCTACAATTACCTAAATTGCGTTCCGCTTATTTACTGTCCTTGGAAGACCAGTAACAAAATCCATAGTCACCATATCCCATTTCCATTCGGGTAATGGTAAACTCTGAAGAAGTCCACTCAGAAACTGGTGTTCTGCCTTCACCAACTGACAAGTCATGCATTTTGCCACCCAATCTGCTACATCACCAACTGCTTAGTTTATTGCTTTGAGGCCTAAAACGTCATCATCTACAAAGACTTCAACAATTCTGAGGTTAGATAACACTTCCTTTGTGCTTGAACAGATTCCTCATCCTAGAGGAGAAGAATTGAGATCTCTACACCATTGGAGAAGAATTCCTAACCCTCTATTCTATCTATTTTGAGTTTTGAATAAAATCCTTTACAATTCCTTGCTTGTTTTCTATCTCCATGTCTGAGTAGTTCATAGTCAAGCTTAGGGTATTCTAAGGGACATAAGGTTGAGGAACAAATATGTTTTAGGTATGGAATGTGAGCCTCTCTCTCTCTC
>JAKUCM010007828.1:0-44229 GCA_023374145.1 Lepidium sativum
GAGATCGAGAGAAGTATGAATAGAGTTTCTTGTTTTCTGTACCAAGTAGTTGGGAGTACATTAGTGTTGGAATCCACGTGAGTGGCTTTGTACCCTTGAGAAGGCGTCATATTTTGAGATGGATTCGACAGGATGGCAGGGTTTGGGTGGGTCGGGGGTTTTAAGTAGTTCTAGATGGGACTAGGGAAGATGGTTTAGGAGTTACCAGAACTATAGTTTTTCCTCTGGAGAAGAGTGAATTTTTTTGAACCAACCTTAATCGATTCAGGTAAAAGGTTCTCTACGACACTAGTTGGGAAGTCTAAGTGGTTTTTGTGGCAAGTGAGTTTTCTTAGCAGTTTGTGTAGCCATTGTAGCATCCTGAGTAGTTTTAACAGTTGGAATTGTAGTGGTCGGAACAGTAGTAGAAGGGGATAAAGGAGGAAAGATATAAAGAAATTCCCGCTCATCATTTTTATAAAGATTGTTCTTTAAGTGAACGGTTTGGCTTTCGATGGAGCTTGTGCCATTCTCTAGTTTACTTTGTTGTCTGCGTTGTCGCAAGAATAAGTGCCGTATAATAAAATCTGAAATAGGAATCACTTTTGTCTTGGCCTTTTGAGGCCATTGTATAGTCAATAGTACTTTAAATTATAAGGAATCTTACTTAGTCAAATGGTTAGCTCGGCTTTCTAAATAATCATTTTAGGTGTGTTTCATAATCGCAAGCCGAGGTGACAGAATCTCCTGAATTTGGTCAGGTACAAACTCCATGTGATTACATTTATATTATTACTACATAATACTTTGTTTTATAAGTATTAAATATCATCTCAAAATGTTTTTACTATGTCATTTAACTTTTTATTCTCAAATATTAACTTTTAGTCTACTTTATAGTTATTCAGCAACAAAAATTATTCTTTTATAATACAAATATAATTTGTTGCTCCAAACAAAAAAAATAGTCAAAACAAATAAAAATAATTTGATATAAAGATGCATATCTTAATAATGATTTAATTTGAGAGACACTTTAAAAACGAAAAACAAAAACAAAAGTTATATTGGTACAATAAGAAATTCTTTTGTCAAAAAAACAGATACTCTAGTTAGTTTACCTATAATTTAGCTCGACACCAAATGGTGAATTCGAATATCATTCTGCTCGAATTGACAATATTCTAAAACCTATCACGTTGGATACTTAGACTACGTGACTAACTAACTATAAATAAATCTGGAAAAAAATACTATAAATATTAGACATGTAATTATTTGTCCAAAGAAATACTTTTTTAAGATGCAATTTTAAAAATGAATCTTAACAACAAATATTATTATAATTTGGGTTTCCTTTTTAGTTTTATAAAAAATTCAACGTGTTAAAATACTTTTAAAACTATTAAGTAAATCATGTTAATTACTTTTTTTCATTTCTAAAATTAATATAGTGCATTTTTGTCTTGAATCGATAATATATTATTTATACATTAATTTTCTTAAACATTTATATAATATCACGTAAAAATATGTGATTTTTAACTTTAATTAAAAACAAATAAAAAATATTTAGCCATTTGACCGAAAAATAATTTCCTATATAATATACGTCAAATAAATTCTTTCTGGTAATATGCAAAAAGTTTAATGGAATGTTAAGCTTAACTTCCACAATGTTTTTGCTCATGTGCATTAATGTCAAGTATCTGTTTACACGTGGAAATCTCAATAATAATTTAGCTTTGCTGCAATAGACTAAATCAAGTAATCGGCCCTTCAAATCTAAGAAGTACGTACCCCTTAAAACAAAATAATTACAAAATTATGGAGTCGTACTTTTAGATTATTATACTTAGACATGAGTGATTCTTGGCATTGTGTTTCCTAATCAGATCTTTCTCAGTCCTCGTTTGCTGCCACGTTGAGACAAACGATGTGCTTAATTCCTTCTTAACAATATATTTATTATTTAATTAATTCACAACAATCCGTAATTCACTTCTAAAGATCTTTTAATCACACCTCGAAATCTCTTGCTTGACGTCATCATAGTTTATCACATAATGTCATTGTAAACGATAATTAGAATGTCAGAGATAAAAGTAAAGACATGGATTTCGAAAAAAATAAGTACAAATAAAATAATATATGAAAAACTTTTGAAGAGTCTCAAGTAGTTTTATCCACTTTGGATGTTTTGTAAAGACAAAAATGTAGTGCCCCTTGAAATACTTAAAATGGGGATATTCCCATATCATATTTTACTAATTTTAGTAGATACGAATCTCTAGTTTGTATTATATAAATCAAAACACTCATATCGTAATCACACAAACGATGTATTATTAGACCAAAATGGGTTGTAGACTTGTTTAACTTTATCTTTTGTTTGAAAGTGCACCACATTTAATGACTATGAAATCGTGTAAACTATGATAGTTGTTTGCTAACTAATTAAAAGTATTTTTTATTAAAACTTAAAAGAGATTTTTCTTTTTGGGAGTACAAATACTGATTTTCATTAATTTGAGGTTCAATACAATATACAAAAGATTTTATTTGATTGAATTGTCAACTCCCCCGACTCTTTAACGGCTTCTAGCACACTACATGCATCAACCTTAGTCAAAATTAGACAGTGAAAAGAGTGAGAGCTCCTAAATGAGGAAATTGATCAACACTCCATGAAGAATCAAATAGATTGTAAGAGTTTCTCCATTAAAGAGGCAACTTCTCAATTGGATTATCTTAGGGGTTTCAAAATGATTACAAAGTTTAATTGATTGAAATGTCGATTTTAGGAAACTATCAATCTGTTTCTTCGTCAAATTTTATTAGATATCTAATTTTTGTAAAATCGATAAACTTCGATCCATAATACAAAATCCTAAACTTTAATCAATATTATAAGGGGTGACATTACTCTCCAAAGTCGAATTCAAGTAAAAACATTAAAAATATAAATATTTAATCACTTGACCAAATATTATTCTTCTAAATGTCTAATTCTAGAGTCTTAAGTAATTTAATGCATAAAAATGGTTGCTTAAATACGTGAACTAACTTTTCTTTTTGATAAATTGTTAAACAACTTTGATGAGAAACTATTTTGTAGCTAATGAAAATTGATATTAAGGAATATGTGAACTAATTAAACACGAGTTTAATAATTGCCTAATTATTGGGTTTTCCGTGGATAATTGTTATCACTCATTACATTAGTTATCATTCCGTGGATTTTTTTTTTAAGTCACTCATTTTTGTACTTTTTTTTGTTCATATTACTCATTAGATCGACAATATATTTTTTATATATTTATATAGGAAAAGAATCAAACTTTGATGCCTGAATATTTATAAATTAACCACTGGATCACATGTCCTTAGCCCATTTTTATACTTTTACCTTTCATCTACGAAACTACAAGTTAATTATAAAAATATATAAATAATATGTGAATCCACATCAGTCTTTTGAATTCTAATAAATAATATATCATATTTAAAGACTTTAAAACAAAAAGTTTAAATTTACCTTTAAAATTTGAAAATCTAATACATGTAAAAAAATCAAAAATAAGTATGGAAATGTATCGTTGGAGATGAAATGTAAAACGACAAAATTTGGCTATGTATAGAACGTTTAACTTTAGGATCTAGGTTAATGATAAACACGGAAAATTGTAATTTGAATTCTAATACAGCTTTAGTGTTTTAGAATTTGATTAATAGAGTGGTCAATTGTGATTTAGTATTAATAAAAAGTGTATATTTAGTGTTTTCATATATTATCATATGTTTATGCATTGTTGAATTCTTATATCTTTCTGATTTCATGTCCAAAAGCTTTGTTTGTCAAATTTCTTAATTGTTTTTTTCTTTAAATTGCTTTCTTGTTTATTTGATTTTTTATTGCTAAGTTTTATTATTCAGCTTAACTTATATTAAATCAACTTAGAGCAGAAAATTAATGTTGGGAACACAATTAATAAAAGAGTGATTCATGCAAAACCTTCTAACATTACATGCTAAGAAATCAGGTTTTAAATTCAAAGAACGAGGGATCAAGACTAAGGAGAAATGGAAGAGAGACGACATCAACAATATAAAAGCTTCAATCTACGAATGCAGGGGAGAAAGACTTCTATGGATCCCACGCGCACCTACGTTCGCCCCACCCAAACCATAGTAGAAGCAGTACTACCTCAACCCCGAATAGTACTCAGGATCATTTCAAAAGCCATACAATAAACATTTGTACACAATAAAAGCTGGAGAACCAGACAACAGTCTATAATAACTCCGATTCATTAAACCGCACAGCGTACTAGCAGACACATCCATAGTCGAAGTATTAGCTATTGCTAAGTTTATAAAAGCAGATATCTTTTAATCTGTTTGTCTTAATTAGCTCCAAATCTCAAAGGTCTTTGTGTGAATATTAGTTTATATTGATTTGATGCCACATTTACTAATACTTATTTGTGGTGTATTTGTCATGTATAAACTCCAGTTATCACTAATATTTACTAACTAAAATAAAGTACTTGAAATTTCTTAAACTATCGACCTTACATTTATAAAATATCATGCAATCATTTTAATTTGTTTTACAAAATAAATGGGCATAATCTGGGATAATTAGTAAAATAAAAGATTGTGATCGTCTAACCATTTGATATCTAGTGCCAGCAACGCATCTTACGTTACCGATCCTGCAGCAAGGACACAAGCAGCAAGGACGCATTACCTATCAAGGTACTTGGACCACTATAAGATTATGCCCAAATATCTTTTGGAACTGTTTTAATTTATGAGAAATTGTTAAATTAAATATTATACATGATTTGTCTAAACAGATTACATGTGGTACACTATAAAATTTATATAAAATAAGAAATGATAATTAATTCCCAACCGTTTATATATATTTATATTGATATAAATATATGTGTATTTATTTTATTTTATTAACACTAAAACATAATTGATCGGTTTATTAACCAAATTTCTTTATAAGTAATGTATTTTTGTATAAAAAATTATATTTTATTTAATTACAAATAAAAATGCCAAACCAACCATTATATTGACTTTCTCCACATGTAACATTCAGAATTTTTAAAAAGACAAAAAAAATTGGTTGAATTCTTGTTTAAAATAAGGACTTTTTGGTCATAACAAATATTATGACAAAAGAGACTAACGTATATTACAATTCGATTTTACCATTTTTCAAAAACCGTTATCAAGATCCACTAATTAAACACATGTAATTGGACTTTGCCGACTAAAGTATTTATTCGATTTGAGCAAAATATGAACTTTAAAACCAACATTAGCAACAACAAATATCTCAATTTTTATTTATTAATTTGATTTTTAGTAATTATGTTCCTACAAGATTTACACTAATATTCTAATACTTCCCTTCCCATCAAAGAAAAAAGTTAACAATTAATTCAGAAGAAAGTCAAATTAGATTAGAGAAATCTTCCATGACTCTCAAATCTCATTCATCCTTAGTTATTAACCAACCCAGCCTCCAAATCTTCGAAGTCATTAACGATGTCGCTTCCTTCTACTGCTGTGAGCTCTTTAGCCCTTCTTGCCTCCAATTCCCAATCTGTCCTACACGTTGCAGCCATCATGCCAATCACACACGTGAACTGAGCTGCCAGCATTCCGAGCCAAAGTCCTTTGAATCCGAATCCGAACCAAAACGCCAAAGCGATTCCCACCGGAATTCCAACAACGTAAAACGCTATACCATTAATATTAGCTCCGATTTTTGGCCTTGCGGAGCCTCGTAGAATCCCACATCCTGTAGTTTGCGGGCAGTTCCCGAGCTCGCAAAGGCCAACAATTGGCAGAGCCATTGCAGTAAACTTGAGGATTTCTTTGTCATTTGTGAATAACATACCCCATGTGTTTCTGACCGAGACTGTGAACGTGAAAGCCGTGAACCCAAGTGCGATGCTGAGACCGAGCCCAACAATGGCAGCTCTTCTGGCTCTATGTGGCTGGTTTGAACCAAGCTCGTTTCCCACGCGAGTCGAGACTCCTAAGCTCAAGGAACTAGGGAAAATATACACAAGGGAAGTGATTTGGATGAGAATTCCCATTGAAGCAACGCTTGCGCTAGGGTTTACGAGACGCCCAGAAAGCAAGATCATAATCTCATAGCACCACCACTCGAGACAAACCGAAAAACAACTCGGTATCGCGAGATCGAGTAATTTCTTCCATTCTTTCACACAATCCTCATACGTCTCCTCTAAATTATGCTCGTCCACTTTGCTACTTGCCTTTTCTTCGAAGAAAGTGATGTAGATGAACAGAAACGCAACGAGGTTGAAGTTAGACACAACACCACTAAAGGCGACACCTTTGATCCCCAAACCGAGATGGGTGACGAAGAGCCACGTGATCGGCAAATGGAGAATACTCGTGATCACTGTACAGACTGATAAAGGCACAGTCTTTGATTGCGTTCTGAGATAAACTCTTAATGGGTGTAAGAAAGATTGAGCGATGAGATCTGGAACAGAGTAAAGCAAAAAGATTTGAGCTTCACACGCGAGATTCTCTTCCTGATTCAACATTATGAGAATTTTCTTCATGTTGATCCAAAGAAGCATAACGGGAAGAGAAGTGACGAGGAGGAGAATGATTCCTCGCTTGATAGTCGCACGGACAAAGTTATAGCGTCTGGCTCCAAAGGCTTGCGAACAGATGGATTCAACGCCCATGGTCAAACCGGAGAAAAGAGAGTAACCGGTGATGTTGGCGAATGCTGCGGCGAGGGAGCCACCGGCAAGAGTGGCACCTCCGAGACCACCAAGGAAAAACAGAGAGACGAAGGAGCGGAAGTAGAGGAAGAGACCTGTGAGGACCAATGGGTAAGAGATTTTGGCGATAGAGATGGCTTCATTTGCGGAGACAGAGAGAACAGAGGAGTAATTCTTCAGGAAATGTGGTTTCTGACGAGAAATGTCTCGGAGTAAGGGATGCGTAAGTTCGTCTCTGACAAGATTTGATTGACACATTCTCTTTGTTTTGTCAATATCTGTGAGACAGAGGAAGAGAGAGAGGTTTTTTTTTCTTCTTTTTTCGATTGTGAAGAAGATTGGTTAAAGACTGGATTTATATAGAGAAACACCTCACACGCGTTTCCTATTCAATTTTCAATCCATACAAGTATATCTGATTTTAATTATTACACATGTGTCATTAACTAATTCTGGATTCATACACACATAATCTACTTGGTTTGAATTCATATAGTGAGACGTGGTATTATTTGTATATATCAATAGATTCCTACCTAAATCTTACCTTTTAATAGTTTCATATATTTGATATTGTTTTATTATTGGTCGTATATATTTTTCTTTCTAGTCAACAAATTACACATATTTTGTGTTGAATTTGTACATATGTATTCAATTCTATATGAATTTTTGTATATATATATATATAATTTATTATAGACATACGATTTCTATTTGGTTTGGATCCATATAATGACTCGAGGTAACTTTTGTATTAATTAATAGCTGAAATCATTATTTTCCTTAAATAATTCTGTTTTTTTTTTCACTTTTAATTGGTGATGTATTTTTTGTTTCTAGTTAGAAATGGCATGTGCGTTAAACTTAAGATAAAGTTGTACATATGTATTCTGTTTTATTTAAATTTGATATAGTTGTTCTTACCTATATTATCAACATTCTAGAAATTCTAGGAAAAGTTTGTCGTGATTAAAAAAAAATATAGTCTAATACTTTTTTTCCTCTTCTCACCTTTTAAAGTTTTCCTTCCATAATTCACATTTTATTATATTCCTTTTGAATTTTGTTTACATGTACCATATTGTATTTAAAATGATAAATATAAATATATATATAGCTTTAAGTGGTTTGTAATTCATTTAACAAAATAAAAGAAGATTTGAATTCCTATACACATGTTTTAGTTGATGTCAAATGTATACTGACAGGTGGTAACATTAACATAATATTCTGGTAAAATTATAGTGGTTTCCAAAAAAATCTCATAACCAATGAAAGTTAGAATAAATTAGTTGGATTATTATAAGAAAGAATTGCTCAAATATAGCAAAAATATAATATAATTACTAAAATAATTTTTATCCAAAAAAAAGAAAATATCAAGGGTGTAATTATGATTACACCCTTGAAACAAAAAACTGATATTTCTTCTTATTCTATTTTTTTTTTCTTCTCTGATTAATTTCACATAAGAAAAAGAAAGAAATCTATACTGTAAACCGTCGTCTTTAACTTCTCTTTATTTTCTTCCTCGTCTTACTCAACGTGTTCTTCGCTGTTTTTTATACACGTTGTCTTCTTCTTCATCTTGTTCTTCGTACTCGTCGTCTTCATTGTCATGTTGTTTATTTATCAAAGGTAAGTTTCTTCTTTTCTTTGTCCTCTTCTACTCTTCTGCTTTTTCTTCTTTTTCGTGAGGGCATTTGGCTTTAGGGTTGACGTAGACATTGGGTTTCTCAATTTTGCGAGATTTGGATTTCTCAATTTTGCGATATTTGGGTTTTTTTTCTTCACTAACTTATTATGTGTCTAGTAGATTTCTTCACCGGTCTGAGCCAATGTGATATAGTTTGTAATTAGTTGTGAGGGTAAGGGTGAAGAAGCGATATGATTAGTGTAGTACAGTTAGTATGACGTTTGGTAGAGTTAGGTCGTAGGGGGGTATAGTTTGATTTCGTGTAGTAGAGTTAGACTGTCGTTTAGTAGAGTTAGATTATCGTGTGGTAGAGTTAGCTTGTAGTGTAGTAGAGTTAGTCAGACGTGTGGTAGAGTTAGATTATAGTGTGGTAGAGTTGGTTTGTAGTGTGGTAGAGTTAGGTTGTAGTGTGTGGTATAGTTGGATTCTGTGTAGTAGAGTTAGTCTGACATGTGGGAGAGTTAGATCGTAGTGTGGTAGAGTTGGCTTGTAGTGTGGTAGAGTTAGGTTGTAGTGTGGATGAGCTAGATTCTGTGTAGTAGAGTTAGTCTGATATGTGGGAGAGTTAGATCGTATTGTGGTAGAGTTGGGTTGTAGTGTGGTAGAGTTAGGTTGTAGTGTGTATGAGCTGGAATCCGTGTAGTAGAGTTAGTCATATACTATGGTAGAGTTAGATTGTAGTCTGGTAGAGTTGGCTTGTTGTGTGATAGAGTTAGGTTGTAGTGTGGTAGAGTTAGTCTGACATTTGTAGAGTTAGATTGTAAGAATATAGAGTTGCCTTGTAGTGTGGTAGAGTTAGCTTGCTTGTTTGGTATAGTTTTTTTACCTGTAATGGAGTTGGGTTTTATAATGTTTATCGTTTGTTTTCTTTTATCTTTAGATATGGCAGACAAGAAGTACCCGAAGAAGTTTCTCACACACGGTGTACATGTGATGAAGAATCGAACCATCAACCATTTCTGCAATCTAAGAAACATCAGTAATATGATCAAGGGTATTGGTGAGGATGCATACATAGACATAAAGGAGAACACTTGCGTAAGCGTTTTTGTGAAGCTAGCAGACTCCAACTACAACTTTACAGGGAGGTATATACAGTACATGTTCTTGAATCAACTAGTGACTAAGAAGATGTATGAGATTTGAGTGTTGTTTGGGTCTCGGCCTAAGAGGTTTTCTCTGCACGAGTTTGCGGAAATAACACAGCTTAATTGGGGTAACTTTGAGAAGACTTCAAATGTGGTAGATGAAGCCCACAAAGAACTTTGGGAAGATATTGGTTTAGGGGTTGGTGAAGGCCCTAAATGGGTAGAGTTGAAAGCCCTCTTGGGGAGATGTTGAAGGTGGTCTTTCGAGAAGAGGAAGATGGTGGGCTTGCTAGTGGTTTTGAATGTAGGAGTTTTTGGTTGCCACACAAATAGTAGGCTCCCTTTTAGTGCTGCGAAGTTGGTTGCAGATTTTGAGATGTTCGAGAGGCATCCATAGGGAAGAGTGACATTTTTAGAACTGATCAAATCTATCAAAATGGCAGGATGCAAAAAGGCCAGTAATTAAACTGTACACGGGTTTGTGCACGCACTTCTGATATGGACATTTGAGTCCATCCCCATACTCGCTAAAATATTTTGGGAGCAAAGAGAAGGTGACGTCCCCATTCTACGATGGAGACCCATCAAAAAATAAACCATTGAGCCCGAGGACATGGTGAAATGGAGCTAGCAAAGAATGGAAAGGTAAATTCCTTTTGTAGTATAGCTGGTTAATGTGATTGATAGAGTTCATATATGTATAATAGAGTTCATTTACTCCACTATACATACATGGTAGAGTTCAATTTCAAGTACAGTGGAGTTGATTTCAAGTATAGAAGAGTTCAATTTTATAAGTACAGTGGAGCTGATTTCAAGTATAGTACATTTCAATTTTTTCAAGTACACTCGAGTTGATTTCAATAGTAGAGTTCATTTATGTGTAGAAGAGTTCATCTATGTGTAGTAGAGTTCATTTACGTTTAGTAGAGTAATCTATGTGTAGTAGAGTTCATTTACGTTTAGTAGAGTTATCTGTAGTGTGGTAGAGTTCATTCGTGTTTAATAATAAATTGCATCTTCTCGTCTACCAGGTACGTCTTAAGCAGCTGACTACACAACCTCTGGAGATAATGCCTCTATGGCCAAACGATATTGCAGATCCCAAAGTGGACACCATGCTTGGAGACATACTTACCTCCAGGCTAGATAAATCCGCTTGGGACATAAGTAATAAGAGGAAGGCGGATGCTTATGTCGAGGAGAGGATGAGCAAGCGTAATGCTAGTACAAAAGAGTAGGTGGAGAAAGGGAAAGAGAAAAAAACACAAGAAAGTAGAGAAAAAAACACAATATAGAAGCGAAAAAACACAAGAAAGAAGAGAAAAAAACACAATATAGAAGCGAAAAAACACAAGAAAGAAGAGAAGAAGAGAATTCAGATTAGGATGGATGACTCCACCACCATGCAGGATGTGGTGAGAGTCGTTAAAAAGAAAAAGCGGAAGGCAGAGGAGTCGATTGCGTTGCTTGACACTGTTAGAGGTCTGACAAGAGCCTTCGAAGGGGATGAGACACGATCAGAATGTGTTTGCTGAACGTATATATTGTCTTGAGGATAGTAGGCTGGATACCATGGCAGAGACCACAATGCTTACTGAGCGCGTGAATAGGCTGGAGCATAACACCCCAGACAATAAAGCCATGATTGAGAGGATGCTTAGGCTGGAGGAGACCAGAGCGCAACCACAAGTTTATAGCCTGGCTTACAATACGGATGAGGGTTGAGGTCAGACAAGTCCACGACATCAAACTCCTGAAGATGTGAATCGCGATGATGACGTAGTAGGCAATACAAACCATACTCCCAACTCCCCTAATAATAATGAACTTAAATCGGTACGTAAAGCTCTATTTGAATGAGACTTACTCTGATTGATTTATCTTATGTACCAACAAACAACAAACATTACATACATATTTGTACGAACATACGCATAAAGTTGTGGATTGTTATATGGTTTGGTCGAGTTATGTTTAACTCTACAAAACAATTATTTTCTTCAAAACATTTCTTTCATCACCCAGGATCGCTCAGTTGGCGAGGAGAGGAGCAATTGCTAATTCTCGAAAAAACATATGATCGAGAAGGATGTTCTTGCAGAGGTGAATTCCTAGAGATTCTCCATTTCTTTGAAGGATTCGATGCAGAAGACATTGATCAACCTATGACCGAAGCTTGTGAAGTATGCACTTGGTACTACGAATTTAGAAAGATCTTTCCCAACCATTAGTTGTTGAACAATTATTATATATTTATGTAATTTCCCTTTCGTTTTCGTTTTCATTTTCGTTTTCGTCTTTAATTGCCATACAAGCATTAACTCAACCGTAAACAATTACAATATTCGACAATACAAAAACTAACTACACCGTACTCGTTTATACCATACAAGAACTAACTCTACCAAATGAAAGACCATACGTGGTCTAGCTCTACCACGGAATAAATAACTCTACCAAAGGTAGTGTTAACTCTACCACATAATACGGTCTAGGTCTACCACAAAATAAATAACTCGACCAAAGATAGTGTTAACTTTACCACATCATACGGTCTAGCTCTACTACAAAATAAATAACTCTACTAAAGGCAGTGTTAACTCTACCACATAATACGGTCTAGCTCTACCACAGAATAAATAACTCTACTAAAGGCAGTGTTAACTCTACTAAATAATTTTGAATCTTCTACAAGGGTTAACTCTACTATTAAAGAATGAATGCTTTAACTACATGTCCAGACATTGTGACCAAGGTTCTTACATTTAGAACAAGCTGATTATTTTCTTGGACGTTTTTCAGGTTGGGAACACTCGAACCAGTTCTTTATCCGCGATTTCTTTAGCCTCCCTGATTGTTGACGCACGAGTGGTGGATTACACAGCTTACGACTCACATCCAACGGAACGGAAAGTGCAGCATCTCTTGGAAAGATACTACCAAAGTATGCGTTGTACAGGAATGTAGTATGATAGTATGGATGGGTAAGTTCGATTTTCGTCCTTCTACAAGCCTCAGTAACGGCAATGTCATTCACACAAGGAATTTTTTCGATGTCATACCTCTTGCAGGAGCACGTCTTCTCAGTCAAGTTGACTAAATGAGAAGTTTCAGATTGCGTAACAACAGCCTGGTGTTCGTCTATGTCTTGCATGTTGTACTGTCTAGCTTCATCGATCCTTGTCTGTCATTTAACAAAGATAATGTTAACTCTACTAAAGGCAGTGTTAACTCTGCAGCAAAGGGACTAACTCTACTAAAGGTCGAGGTAACTCTACTATGAAGGGACTAATTCTACTTAAGGGTAGTGTTAACTCTACTTTGAAGTGACTAACTTTACTAAGGGCAATATTAACTCTACCACGGAGAGATAACGTGAGTGCTAACTCTACCTTTAGGAGACGTGAGAGTGACCTTCGTCTTCCTCTTCACGAACCAACGTGTTAACATCGACCTAATTGCATCTATAAGCTGAACAATAGGAAACGTTCTTGCCTCTGATAACGCATGGTTTATTGATTCTGCAATGTTCGACGTAGTGAAATTGTATCTGTTTTCGGGAAAGTAAACTCGACTCCACAACCGCACGTCAGCTTTTATCAAGTAGGCATGAAGCTTTGGATTTAACGCCTGAATCTGAGCAAGTATAGCGTTGAATTCATCGACCCTAAAAGTGGTGGCAGCTTTCTTGAACAACTTAAAGGGCTCGTCACCTCTAAATTTCGACAAAATGTTCTTACGTAGGTGGTAGGTGCAAATACCCCGAGAAGAAAGTGGGTACACAATCTTTATGGCTTTAGCAATAGATTTGTGTCTATCTAATATGATGGCAACTTCTCTGTCATCAGAGATCACACGGTTGAGCTGTCTAAAAAACCATTCCCAAGATTCGTCATTCTCGATATCAACCACACCAAAAGCCATAGGAAATATGTTGAAGTTACCATCTTGCATGGTAGCAGTTAGTAGAGTACCTTTATACTTCCCTAGCAAAAATGTACCATCGACAACAACAACCTTTCTCATGTAGGGAAAACCCCTAATACTTGCATCGAAGGCGATGAAAAGAAACTTAAACCTGTCTTGCCCGTCAACTTCGAGCTTTATTAGAGTTCCGGGATTCGCTCTTCTAATAGCAAACAAGTACGACAGAAGTTCTTCACAACTACTTTCCGAACTGCCGGTAACTAGGGCTCGTGCTTGGCTTAGAGTACGGTGTGCTTTCCAGTACTTCATCTGCATAAACGTCAGACTTAAATGTCACACTAACTCTACAAGCCAACTCTACCAAACGTTAAAACTGCAATCTAACTCTACCACACACTATAACCTAACTCTACCAGAAAGCCAACTTTACCAAACGATAGACTAACTCTAGTACACATAATCCAACTCTACCACACTGTTATCCAATTCTACCACACTGTCAGACCAACTATGTTCTCCCCTATACTTCTGGACAAAGAAACATTCACCGTCATCGACAGGTGAAGCTCGCACTCTCCTCTGACAGTTTGGTACCCAACATTTCACATCCAACACTGTCTTCGATGAAGCAACAACATCGAAGTCAGACCTCTGTAAGACAGAAAGTAGTTTTAGCCTGGTCATGAGTTCTTTTTTGATGAGTATCGTTGCCCAACAACCAATGCGAGTGCTGACATTTCTATGTCCAAATACTCAGTATTCAAATCCAACCCCGTTGCTTTCTCCGACATGTTTTTCTTCTCTTCTTCCTTTGATTTTCTACGAACACTGATATAATCTTCATCATCCGAGCTTGAGCCATCCATATCATCGCAACAATCGAATCTGAATTCCACATCCTCGTCCTCAGCATGTTCAGTTTCATGTTTTACATTTTTTGGTATACGCTCATTGTTTGGTCCACCTATACTAAACACCGGATCAATTATACTACACCTAGGGTCAACTCTATTATACAAGGTATCATTGTTCTCCAACTTACATTGGAATTTCTCGTCACCGTTTCTCTAACTACACTGGCTTTTTTCAGGGTAACTCAATGAAACACGAGATCTAGTGGTAATTTCGACACATAGACGCATTGCTTCTTTACAAAATTGTGAAACAAACACTTGCAATTGTCAATCGTTACTTACAATTACAAGTTGAGTATCTTCTGGTAGTGAATGAATGACTACATTTGGCATGTAGCTTAGTTTTAGCTCATGACAATATTCATCCAAACCGAAATCGGCATAAATCATCTCCAGAAATTCATCGAGCCTTAAATCTTCGACAATGCCTATGATCCGACACCCGTACGACTGGTCCATCGAAAATATCCATCGATTTTCATTAAAACTCCAAATCCCACAAACCAAAATGATATGATCCATAGATCCAAACATAAACAGAAAAAGCAAAGGAGCTTCGAAGAAGTAAAGGAGCTTCAAGAAAGCTACAATGGCTTCACTTATGGAGGAATCAGTTGGATGCGCGGCAGATGAGCTAATAACTGAGGGGTAAATTTGTAATTTAAGCTCTACTACAAAAGTATGCTAGGTTTTCAAAATTAACTCTACCATACTACACTATGTTCATGTGGTAGAGTTGATTAGAGCACAAACATCAACTCTATTAGCTGGAAATCTAACTATACCAAGCACACTTCACCTCCATCACACTGGAAATCTAACTTTACTACACACGAATTTTCATTAATGTCAACTCTACTAAGCATACTTTAACTCTACTACGCTGGAACTCTAACTCTACTATACTACACTCTGTCTGTGGGGTAGAGTTGATTAGAAGCAACCAACAACTCTATTACGCTGGAAATCTAACTCTACCAAGCACACTTCAACTCTACAACACTGTAAATCTAACTCTATTTCACACGAATTTTCATTCATGTCAAATCTACTAAGCATACTTTAACTCTACTACGCTGGAACTCTAACTCTACTATACTGCACTCTGTCTGTGTGGTAGATTTAATTAGAGCGGAAACAACAACTCTATTACGCTGAAAATCTAACTCTATCGAGCACACTTCAACTCTACTACGCTACAAATCTAACTCTACCATACTGCACTCTGTTCGTGTGGTAGAGTTCATCACTTACGTGGCATATTTTATTAATGACATTTTCGTAATTACATTTGTTTCCTCATTAGGAAAAGACAAAATAGTATATATTAAATTAAAATACTATTCTAGTAATTTACAAACATTTGCTCTATTTCAATAATTAACACTTAATTCCGTTATAATCTAACAAATCACCCTTATTATAACTAAGACTATTTATCTAAATCTTTAGTGCTTCTCTTTCAATTGTCAAGGTGATTCTTTAGCATTTCGAAGTCTTAGCTAAAAATCTACTTTAAAAGATTCAAGCGTTTGACATTTGTCTTTGTAGGTTGACTTCATATTTCCTAATGCGTTTTGACTACCATGCAATTTGCATAAGAATGAATCAGGAATAAAACATGATTATATCAAATTATTGACATTACTAAATTGGTAAAACGTTCACACGCACTACCAAAATGATAGACAGGACATAACTCATAAATTCAAAACACAAAATCTTGATCATCACAATCATCTTTGACCAAATTCCATATGATAAGAATATTAAATTAACTGATATGAAATTAATAGAAAAAACTGAAACTAAAGGGTTGTATTGAATCATAAATTTTAAATGACTGTGAATGTAAATGATTTAGATTTTATGAAATTTCGGATGATTTTAGATAAGGGTAGAAAAATTATTATAATTTGTGACAAAATTCTACTTAAAACTATAAGATTTTTCATTTTTGTGTGTTTTAACTAGAGAAAACTTTTAAATTTTAAAATAGTAAAAAATCACTTAAAATCACATCTTTAGTTTTTTCTAATAACAATAAATATGATTTTATTTTTCAAAATCACTAATTCAAAAACACTTATTTTAGAAAAATTTGAAAAAATTCTTGTAATTTAAACTTAATTCACTCGAAATCAATATTTGAATACACTCCCTAAGTGATATGGGTCAACATGTTTATCCAACATCACTATTACTAGATGAGTGGGTTTTGAACCTCTTCAATTTCTGTAGAAACTTCTTATTCTCTCTTTGTTTTTCAGTTTTCCTTTACATCATTAAATGCTTAACGCTTTTCAAAGTCGCCAATTTCACGCGGTGAGCCCCATACGTTGAATTAAACTCAAAAGAGAACATGTAGCATCAACGATAATTTTTTCAGTGAAATATACCACTTTCTAAATATATCACATAAATCCATTTAATTTAATACTCATTCCATTTCATTTTATTTATTATTTTAGGTTGTTTTGTATACATTTTTTTAAAAAAACTAATCATATTAACTTCACAAAAACATTAATTACAATTTTAATTACAACATCTATTAATACTATATAACAATTATAACACAATTATATTTAAAAAATTTATACAAAAATGACACTAAAAATGCAAAGAAAAAAATATAAAACTAAAAAATATCTAAAATACCAATTAATATAAAACGGAATGAGTATTAAGATGATGAAACTATAAATATCAATAAATATCACTACGATTTTAACATTATAATTTTCTTTTTGGGAAAATAGAAAAATTATGGTCTAGACCGGCTAAAAAAAAAAACCCATAATTTTTTTAATTAGAGGTATAGTTGTTTTCAGTTTTCATCAATACTAAGCTGAAAAAGACAAAGATTTCTAAGCCTAGTAAACAAAAGAGCTTAAAAATGGTTGACATTTTTTAGATATAGTCAAATATTAAGTTGATTTTTTAATAGTGGTTTATAGAATTTTGCAAATTCAGTTCTAAAATCTTTTCCTAGTGTCAAGCTAGCCGTAAAAAGGTTTAAATCGACTTTGGTATATTAAAACTCTACTAATCAACAAAAAGGTGAAAGTTAATTAGTGAATAGCTTTTTGGTTTACAAAATTAGTTGGTTTTTTTGTCACAAGGACAGAATTAATAAATATATTATTATGCAAATGATGAAATGCGACTGACTGGTCGGACGTGGACCAGACAAAGTAGTGTTCAACAAACACTGAGAAAATACAAGAATTTCGAATAATTGGGACCAAGATATAGAAGGAAGACAACTTGTATTTTGGGACCAAAAATTTATCATGTTGCTACATTTTCTGTTCTAAAAGTATAATGTAAGACCTAATTTTAATACTTTATCCATGTCGTAATACTGATTTTTCAAATATATATTAAAGTAAATAATTACATATAGTAATTGTCGAATGATTATATGGAAATGTTTCGTTGTATATCTGTCTCAAAACACTCGTATTTATAAGTGAAACTCAATTTTATTAATAAAAATTATTTAATATTTTTAAATTAATATATTTAGACCAATCATATAAAATATATAAAATTTAATACTCACAAAATTTCAAATAACTTTAATTTTGCATAGGAATATATATATATATATATATATATATATAACACCTTATAAAATAAAACAAAAAAATAAAAGAACAACATTAGAAAATATTTTGATATGTTGAACTATTTCTAGTTTGATGATTAAATGTTCCACCTAATGATCCTAACATATGGAATTCAATTTCATCATATTGTATGTGGAGATAAAGTATGAATTCTAAATATATATGTATTTGGGTTATGAGTCAGCATTATTGATTCAGTCGACATAAAAACAAACATATTTTATATATTGTAACAGAGATAATAATATTTAAAAATATATATACTTTATCTCTAACCTAAAAATAGCCAAAAAGAAAAGAAAAACTCTATCTAATATTTCGATTATCTGTGTAGTTTTACTGAAGGTACTGGAGAACTATTTATTTATATTTTTAAATTACTGTAATCATAACTTACAATAAAATTTTGCAGTAATATATATATATATATATATATATACCACACAAAAAGAGCTATTATGATAGAATTTTGTGATTAAAAATATCAGTCACAAATTTGTGATGTTTATATACGGTTTTTGTTATGATTTCACAATTTTTGAATAACTTTTATGATTCGATTTTGTAATGATTTGAGTTGAAATTGTTAGTAGATCTATTTACTTATTATGTTTTTGTTGCGACTATACATTTATGATAATTTTATTGTAATCCTTTACAAATTTCACAAATTCATAATAATATCTTTGTATTGTAATGAAAATATGTGTTATTATGATAAAATATTATGTCTCCATGAAAATTTTATTTTTCTTTGTTTAAATTTCTAATAGTTTTTGTAGGTAAAATTTATGATTTAAGAATTTGATTTCTTTTAAGATTGACTCAATGTCAAAATTACCCTTATATATATCCTTTATTTGGTATATAAATAACAATTTGCAAATTATATAAATATAGAATACATTCTGATTATATATTTACATATTTGAAAATTTTATAATATAGATACATTCTGATGTATGTATATATATATATATATATTTGTTTTGGTTCCGCAAAGGGTAAAATGAAGTCGCAATAGTTAATTGATTGTGTTCACTAATTACTTATTGTTTAAGTTTTAAGTAAGCCATTAATTGCTTAACTATTGCGAGAAAGTTAGAGATATTAGTGAGTCGGATTCACTGTACAAAGATTTAAGTTCACTGAATTGAATATGTTCCTTACATAACACATTGAATTAAAGAGACATAACAAAAAAGCATGTTGGTAACAACATCTGCCCGTACATATTTTTCCTTTTGCCATGTGAATTAATCGTCTTTCTAACTAATTGTGATGTTTTGCAATTCTATTTTGTCTTTATTTGAGCCAAAAATAAATAATTATAAGTTCTTTTGATAGGACGAAGACCTTTTATATCGGTCTTGCGCGATTAATCACATCTTCGTGCTTAACCACTTTTCCTAAATTCTCATGTCCCATCATTCCTTTTTTGGTTAAGTAAAGAGGAGTTTGGACGAAACTTAGACATATGATGACTAAGTGGAAATATCACATTATTCTTTTTATTGATAGATATTAATTTTGAAAAGTGTTTAAAAGTTTATATAAATAATTATGTCATATTAATATAAAGTCTGACCCTCTTTACCAACTATCCTCTTAATGATTTAAACGACATTAAATCAGATAAAACAAACTGAGCTTTATAAATCAAATCGAGTTTTACCAAATGGATAATGTCTATTTCTTCTGCAAAATTTTTTTAGTCGAGTTTGAGGTAACTTCGTGTGTTACGATATAGAGATAAAGTTATAGATGATGCATTGACGATTCATTTTCCGATTAGACCAACCCTTTAAAACCAAATTAAAATATTAAATCTAAAGAACCACAAGTTGTCAGCATATGCATCTTAGTGAGAATATTGATAAATATCAATTTTTGGCAATCAAATTTGTCCAAGAGCCAATAGAGATTCATTATGAAGCTAATTTGAAACATTGTTAATTTTTAAAGGGTCAAAGATAAATAATATTGATCTATATAATTATGACGTCAACTAGACGACATGAATGTTCTTTAGTACGTGATTCTTTTGGATGTTTTAACGAAACTATTAGAGTTAATCTTTGATTAATTCTGTCAAATTAGTTAGTTAATCTATTTTAGGTTAACTTGGTTATTAACCGGTATTTGACTGATAGTATATAAATGACGTACTTTAATTTTCCAATTAAGTGAAATAATATTCAGCTTCACCATTTCTTCTTTCTCAAAACTCTGCTTTATTCTGTTCTAATGGAGATTCAATCTCCAATATGCAATATAGTATTAGGGTGCAATTTTGCTCTTCTACTTTGAAGCTTCGTCTTCTATTCCGATCTTAGCGACATCATCGACTCTCAATTCGCTTTGAATTTTTTCTTTGATTCAGTCTTGTTCTCTATCTTTCTCTTACGATAATGACGATTGAACTAGATTCAACAAATTCCATAGCTAATTCATCTCGTCACTCAACAGATCTATACGAGAATCATGGTCTTTGATCTCCTTACCGGTGGAGCTGATTTTCATTCTTGGAGAAAGTCCATTTTTTACTAAATGTTAGAAACAAAATAGGTTTCGTTACTAGAACCATTCCTTAACCTCCTGATGATGATATTAATGTTGGATCTTGGTCGAGATGTAACAACATGGTCACAGCCTGGTTGCTCAATTCTATTTCCAAAAGTATTAGCGCAAACCTTCTCTAAATGTCAACAACATAAGCAATTTAGAATAACTTGATGAATCGTTTTAAGCAAGATAATTTTGCAAGAATCTTTGAGATAAAACAAAGATTATGTACTGTTGTTTAGGGATCTCGAGACGTCAGTTCCTATTACACTGAGTTAGTGATGTTATGAGAGACTTATAAAAACTTTGTGGAATTGCCTATATGCACTTGTGGGAAGTGTGAATGTGCTGCAGCAGCAAATTGGAAAAAAATGGTAGAAAAAAGTCGAGTGATGAAGTTTCTGATGGGTTTAGATGAATCTTATGAAGCTACAAAATATTAGGTCTTAATATTGAAGTCTTTACCAGATATTGAGGAGATTTTTAACATGGTTTGTCAAGAGGAAAGACAAAGAATCATTAAACCAGTGATTCTAGTTGACAATGTTGCCTTTCAAGCTTCTTATGTTCCTCAGATGAAGAATCTCAACATTTTGCTGCTTATGCAAATGGATATAGACCCAACACTCGTCCTGTTTGTACACACTATGGAATGACAGGTCATGTCGTCACTAAATGTTACAAACTACATGGTTATCCACCTTGTCATCCTAGAGCTAAAAACCAATCTTCATCGTCGGTTCCTCAAAGACAAAATATGCAGAATGTGCATAAAAACAATAGTACAACACAGTGGAAGCAACCTTAGAATAGAGATAACACGGTAGCTAATGTGATCACGGAGATGATTCTTTCTCTAAATGTTGCTTCCTCTTCTACAAACAATATGTTGGATCTCAGTTCTTTTTCAAAGGAACAAGTTCAATAACTTATATCACAACTCAGTACTCAAGTTCAATTTACGGTAAATCAACCTCAAATTCCAGCATCATCAACTACTTCTCACGGCTTGATGTCTTATAAGTCTACTGCAAATATCATATCTTTTTATCCACCAATCTCCGTCTAGAAAACAACAAATTAACCTATCATCATTACTGTTTATCCTCTTTAACTGGCCATATACCACATGATGCTTGAATTGTTGATAGTGGAGTAACTATGTTTGCTCGGATCTTACTCTTTTTGAAAATTACAAATTAGTTGATTCTTTAACAGTAGCATTACATACTCGTCTTAGAGTTCCCATTACTCATATTGGCACAATGCATTTATCTGCTAAACTCATTCTACATGATGTCTTGCATATTCCTTTTCTTCAATTCAACTTGATAAGTGCTAATTTTCTTCTTAAAACAAGTTTGTGCTCTGCTCAAGGCCCGATGATTGGGAAGTGTAGAGTTTTACATAACATATATGTCATCACTGCAATTGACATATATGCTCCTGCTTGTTCTATGAGTTTGTGTGCTTATGTGGCTCTGGATGAGGACCTCTAGCATCAACGCCTTGGACACCTGTCTTCGGCAAAATTTCATTCTATATCTTCTCATCTTTCTTCGTCTAGGAAGTCTTCTGATTCATTACCTTGTTCCATTTATCCTTTAGCAAAACATAAACATTTTCCTTTTGTTTTAAATAATAGTTTGGCTGATAATCCTTTTGATTTGATTTATCTTGAAATCTGGGGGCCTTTCGCTCATGAGACTGTATAAGATTTTCGTTATTTTCTTACCATTGTTGATGATTCAACTCGTCTAACCTGGATTTATCTGATGCATTATAAAAGTTGTGTTCAGACTATTTTCCATCTTTTTGTAGCTTGTGGAAACTCAATATTCTTCTAAAGTAAAAGTAGTTAGATCTAATAATGCTCCTGAGTTGAATTTTTCAGATATTATACTTTCAGTCAAATGTGCCAATTGGTTATTGGGGTGATTGTGTGCCAACTACTATTTTCTTAATCAATAGAACTCCTTCTCATCTGCTTGATAATCATTCCTTTTATGATGTTTTGATGAAAAAGATGCTCGATTACAATTCTCTTAAAGTTTTTGGCTGCCATTTCTATGTGTCTATTTTGCCTAGAGCTTTTGTTTTCTTAGGTTATCCTACTGGCTATAAGGGTTAAAAAGTTCTTGACATTGAAGATCATTTCATTTCCATATCTCGTAATGTTGTTTTCCATGAGAACATTTTTTCATGATATTGTGCATCCAGATATTTTAAATGATTTTTTTTCTATACCCATCTTACCATTGTCTTTCCGTGACAATATTGTTGATACTGATTCATATTTGCATCATTCTGCTGTCAATACTCATCATGCATCTTCCTCTCATGACATTCATCATAGTGTTAATCCTGATAATGCATCTTCATCTCATAACATTGTTTCAAAGAATCATGTGAACTCTAATACTACAAACAATTCATTTTTTGTTAATGAATTAAATGATTTGGAGACTGTGAGTGGTGCAAGACCGAGAAGGCATGTGAGAACTCCTACTTATTTGTCCGAGTATCATTGTTACCTAGCCCAAAAGGTATTGAATCTCACTTCATTATCTGTCATTTATCCCATCAGTTCCTACTTCCATTATGATAAAATTTCACCATCCTATACATCCTTTATATTTTCCATTACAACCGATGTGATACCTATGAAATTTTCCCAAGCCATCAAGTCAGAGAAATGGACTAATGTAATGGATCTTGAGTTTGATTTTCTTCATAAACAAAAGGTTCTTACAATAGTTTACCACCTAGAAAACATGAAGTAGGTTGCAAATGGGTGTACACAATTAAATATAATCCAGATGAATTAATAGAGAGACATAGAGCTCGTTTCATACTAAAAGGCTACACTTAACAAGAAGGAGTTGATTTTATAGATACTTTCTCTCCAGTGGCAAAACATGCTTTAGTCAAAGTGACGCTTGGTCTAGCTGCCATAAATGGTTGGAGTTTGACACAAATGGATGTGTTAAATGCCTTTCTTCATGGCACTCTTGATGAAGAGATTTATATGACTTTACCATTAGGTTACACGCCACCACAAGTACGATCTTACCAGAAAATCTTGTTTGCAGACTTCATAAATCATTATATGGATTGAAACAAGCCTCTAGACAATGGTATCAACTTTTTTTCTTATGTTCTTCTTGGCGATGGCTTTATATAGTCTGAAGTTGATCATACTTTATTTGTCAAAGTCACTAGTACTTCCATTGTTGCAGTTCTAGTTTATGTTGATGATATAGCAATTGCAAGTAACAATGATGATGCAATTTAAGAGTTAAAGGATTTACTTCACAAAGCTTTCAAGATCAAAGACTTAGGACCCTTGAGATACTTCCTTGGATTAGAGATAGCAAGATCTAAATTTGGCATCTCTGTTTGTCAAAGGAAATATATTTTGGATCTTCTGGAAGAAACTAGACTCCTAGCTTGCAAACCGATTTTTGTACCAATGGATCCAAAAGTTCAACTCTTTCTGATCCAACTCCTTATCGAGAATACATAGGAAAGCTTCTATATTTGACAATAACAAGACCTGATATCACCTTTGATGTCCACAAGTTGAGTCAGTTTTTACAAAAACCAATTGATATACATCTCACAGCTGCTCACAAGATTGTTAAATATTTGAAATCAGATCCATGGCAAGATTTTTTTTACTCGGCAAGTTCTGAAGTTTGCTTGAATGGTTATGCTTATGCCGATTGGGAAGCTTGTCCGGATACAAGAAGATTTTTCTCAGGATATTGTGTTTACTTAGGAGATTATTTGATCACATGGAAAGTTAAGAAACAAGATGTTGTCTCTCGAAGTAGCACATAGGCAAAATATAGGGCTATGACAGATGCAACAAGAGAATTTTTATGGCTTCATCAACTTCTTACCAATTTTGGTGTCACTCTAACTGTTCCAACTAAGCTCGTTTGGATAACAAATCTACATTACACATAGCCTCCAATCATGTGTTTCACGAAAGAACGAAACACATTGAAGTCGACTGTCACATTGTAAAGAATCAGCTCAAGAAAGGATTTCTTAACACCTTCCATGTTGATACTCTGGAACAACATGATGATATTTTGCGAAGGTGTTAGCTTCCTCTCATTTCCATTCCATTTTATCCAAGACGTCACTGTCAAGTTTTTACCATTTGAAGTCTCTTGAAATAAAGATTTGAGGGGGTGTATTAGAGTTAATCTCTAATTAATTCTGTCAAATTAGTTAGACAATCTTTTCTTGGTTAAGTTAGTTATTAACCCACATTTGATTGACTATATATAATTAATTTTGTACTTAAGTAAAATAATATTCAGTTTCACCATTTCTTCTCTCTTGAAACTCTGCTTTATTGCGTATTAATGGAGATTTAATCTCCAGTGTTCAAGAACTCTACTGAATTTGAATATATGTATACACAACAATGATAACATGTATGAAAATGAGTGAAATAACTTTTAACATGTTACTAATAAGCCGGAACTTATTAGTATAAACCTAACTTATTCAAAAATCATAAATTTAGCTGGAAAAAAACTAAAAACATATGTAAATATTTATACATTATATCTTTCAATAACTTATTTATTATGTTCAGTATCATCTCGAATTATTTGTAAGCTTTGTTTATAATATTTTATAGAAAATATAGACTTCAATATTTAGACGCTTCTTCTAAAGAAATTCATATTTTAATAAATATTGTAATTCTACATTTGAGTTGGATTTTGTTTGACTGTTTCATTACACGCACCGGCTCAGATTTTGAATTGTCTTGTTGGTAAAGTGTATTAGGCCATGTGACGTAACTCATAAGTATCAGAGTTCGAGATATTTCTCACTTTTTTTGTCAAACTATTTAAATAATAAGATCAATAAAATCCGATTCATAATATAAATACTATATTTTAAGTAAATAAGATTTAAATTTATTATTTATTATCTAACTAAATTAGGAACAAATTAGTTGAACCAGTTGTTTCTTAACTTTTTATATTTTTTTAATTTGACAAATAATTCTTAGAAAATAAAATAGATAAGTATTAAAATCAAGATCTTATCTGACTTTAAGAAATGAAAAAAAGGAGGTGTGATTGTTATCTTGTCGACGATTGGTCACTCTTCGTCCAAATTTTCGTGCCGTACCATTTTTGATTGTGGTTACTACAAAAAATGTCGACAAAAGTCGAGAAATAATACATGTATTAGTTTTGTCTATTTGTGTACTTCATATGATGTGTGTTGCATTAAAGTGGCTTGACTTAAACATATGAAACACTATCTCGTCACGAAAGTACAGTACTAAAGAACCGTGCGGCTTATTACACGTATCACCCTACTTAAGTCTTATAACAATGAATCTACCATGGAATATGTTTTTCTAAAATAAGTTATATAAAGATAGAAAAAACAAAAGTCAAAAAAATTATCTAAATTACTTACGGAGATAATGTTTGGTCTACGAAATTTGCTTGATATCAGTTCAATAAAATTATCATTCCAATTATGAACAATCAGTAATAAAATATTAAACAAAAAGAAAAAACAGTCAGTCATAAAAATTATTTCTTTTCTCTAATGAGCTCACATCCACATTATGAATGTTTTAAACTTCATATATCAAAAAAAGTTAGTTTAGTTATATATATATATAACCACTACACTAGCTGAACATTTTGTAATATCATATACAATATTTTTTATATAGCATACATTTTATGAAAATTGCCTTAAGATTAGTTACCAATTAATCTCAGTATAATCATCGATTAAGCATTACAAGAAAATACTATGATTACAACTCCTAATTTCATCCATAATGCATTGGTAAAGGACTTTACAACGCATTAGGGACGCCATATGGTTAGTCGTGTCCTGCGCGTCGTAAGCCTAAAAGAATTGTAAAAATGTCGTAAATATTAACATCTCCATATTTGCATTGTTAAAACGTCGTAAAACTGACGTTGTAAAAATGTCATAAGATATTTCAGGCGTTGTAAAATCGGTGCAAAATTAAACGTTGTAAGTTAGTTGTAAATTTAGCAAGTAACTTACAACGTAATGTTTACAACTAACTAGAGTCGAAATCTATTACAATAATTAGAGTTGAAAACATTTACAACTAACTAAATACGAAAATGTTACAACTATTTAAAGACGAAAAACTTTACAACTACTTAAAGACGAATGTTTTACAACTAATTAGGGACCATTTTTACGATTCTTGCCAACGATTTACGGACTAATATTTGTTTTAATTTTTTATTAAATTAAATTTTTTAATTTAATAAAATTATGAAATGAATTAATTAAAAATAATATAAAATATTAAAATATTTTTTAAAAAATTTAATTATAAATTACAAAATATTTATCGTAGTAGTCCGTCGAACATGTCCGAACTACGGTCGTCCTGATCTTCAACAACTCGCTCGTGCAAATCGACCTCGACATTGTCTGTAGGCCTAATCCCGAGGTTCCGACGTCTAAGCTCCAAAGCCGCAATTGCATGAGGATTGCCCGCAACCAAAATATCCATCATGGACTCCATGGCTGCGAATTTCTGATCCATTGTTTGCTTTTTAGCGAAGCAATTTCTGCATGAGATTCCTGCAACTGACTACGAAGCGAGTTTTCGCCTATCCAGTTAGACGTGACTCTCTAGACATCGTGGGAGGATCCTATGCCAATAATCCGTCTTTTTTTTTCGGAGCAATCTGCAAAAATGTTTTGTCAGGAAATAATAATTATTTAAATTATGTTAGATAATTAAAATTAATTAGATTATTTAATTAAATATCTGCTTATAAATCGCGTTGATTTCAGGAGCACTCAATTCGACAGGAGTACCATCAGAGGATTCCTGGGAAAGCTGGGTTTGACGCTCCTGAACCGCAGCTTCAACCTGGCTGTGTAGCAGCTCACACCGAGGATCAAAGAAGACGCCGGATTTAGTTGCGGCAAATTCTCGATGATTAATCTCTCCATCCGTCTGTGAATGCTCTGCATGCCATCTCATCGCAGCTGCTGTCCTCTCCGACTGATATAACCTCTTCAATCTATCAGTTATTGGCAAATACCACATCTGTTGATACGGTACCTTCTTACGCCCACTTCCTTGTGCCTTATATCTTGGCTTCTTGCAGAACCGAAATTCTTGTAACACATCATCATCTTTCCAATAGATCATACAATTATCTATACAAACATCAATGGTTTTGCACGGCAACCCAAGACTATAGACCAATTTCTACGTCTCATAATATGATTCAGCACACACATTGTCTTCCAACAAATATTCTTTGAGCAAATCAGTCCACATATTCATGCATGACTAAGATGAATTACATTATGTTTTAATATTCATCATCCTAGCTGCCAATGATAATTTAGACAGACCTTCTCTACATCCCTCGTAGAGAGGCTGGTTTGCAGCATCTAGCATGTCATAAAACCTTTTTGTATCTAAATTGGGATCCTCAGAAACTATAGGTTGATCAATATTAGTTTTCTGAAATGAATCTGTGACCATCTCATGCATCCTATCATGCTCTACAACCCCATGAATCTCATTCTGATAACCAACATCATGCAAATTACTTGATTCACCTATATTAGCATCAATATTCTTAAAATTACTACTACTTGCTTCATCATTCCCACAAAATTACACTATCACCTTCCCATGGTGAAACCAAATGTAATAATATTGTGTAAACACTCTATTTAATAGATGATTCCAAACAGTTTCTACTCGGGCGAATTTCGTATTTTTTCTTTTCCGACCAGGACATAACATTTTACCCGATTCAACCGTGATTTCGGTTTAACTACCCTGGTGCATGAATATTTATGCTCTGTTCATAAACTCCTTCGTCACGATTTCGGCAGCATCTCTATGCATATACATCCACTTCCGTTGCTCGAATATATCTCCACGAAAAGACATTTTTTAGATTTTTCCCAAAACCGTTTTTTTTCTTCTCTACCAAGTTTTTGTTTTTTGATGTTGTGATTTATGAAGAGAGCCTTCCATCTTATATAGGCAAATAATTAACGATGATCTTACAACTTCTCGCAAAATACGAGTAATTTACAACAAATGTACCTAACCATAAATATCTAATTTGAAATTTCGTCCTTAAATAGTTGTAAACTAGTTAGTCGTAAAAGAGTTTCAAAGTAGAGATGTTTTAACAATGAAATTTGAAATTTTAACGCCTTTACAACATACATTAGAATTATATTTACACCATTTACGTAACACAAAAAACGTGTTTACCTAATTCATATTTCGTTTTTAACTTGATGTAAAATATTGAGGTCGTAAACGAGTTGCAATTTAGGGACTAATTAACAACGCAATGTATTAGAAATGGCAAATGGTTGTCAAAACGTCGTAAAATCCCAACTAGAATACAACAAATTTCGTTGTCCGTTTACAACTCCTTTACGACGAAATCTCTAAACGTCGTAAAGGAGTTGCAGAGAGACGTCCCAATTTTACAACGTCCCAAAAACATTGTAAAATTTGATCCCTAAACTAATGTTCTATGTAGTGAGGTGGGTATGAATTAAACGTTCCCGGTCTATCAAAATTTAAAACATATTATTTGGATAACATTTCAATATTTAATTATAAAACATTAAAGATATAATAGCAAAACAATGCGTGGCAATGAATATTTATAACATTCATTGGATTCTTAGTAATATGATCGTAACCAACTTTTTGTTCCCCTATTTTCAATCTTTTCATCCTTAATTTATCAATCTTTCCAGCTAAGACAATATTTTAAATAAATATCAGGTGATAAAACTCTACTTTGTTTTTCCTCCCTTTTCCTAACATAATTAAAATATAGAAAAAATTCCTTTTATATTACTATACACATATAATAAAATAAAGAGACAAAATAATTTTTTGTCTTTATAGCCGAAAAAATAAAGAGAGAATTGTGTTGAAGTCAAAAGATTTAAGCTACTTGTTGGTGATAAAGCAACACGAAGCCAAGAGGGATACATCATTTTGACGGCTCCCACATCCAACGGTCCTCATTTAACTGGGACCTTCACATTTCTCATTTTTATATTCTCTGTTATTTTATTATAAACTAAATACAAATCTAATCAAGTCGTCAACGTAAGGATCAACTTAAGATTCAATTTCAAGCAAACAAGCATGACAGTGTCTAACCTTTTCTTCTATACGTTTTGGAAAAAGACAGTGATGGTAACTTCTACATGTTTGATGTTTGTATCAGTCAAAGATTTATGGAACGTACTTAGACGAGCTAACTCTACTGACAATATTGTTTTTGATAAGCTTGAAGGAAATCTTCTGGTTGAAAGATATTCTTTAGAGTTAGTTTAAATCGTAAGTTATCTTAGTATTAGAAAAATAATGGTTATATTTAAGAGTTATCTAAATATAATCATAGTTCCTTTTCTTATTGTGTTTTGTTTTAGTGTGTCTATATACTTATGTCAAATTTGTGACATTAATTTAAGAGAAACAAATACATTGTTAAAAATTTTTGGTTTTGAGCTATTTTCAAAGCTTTTAATATAAAGAAGTGTTGTTCTTATTTGTCTTTAAGATTGCAATTGTCTTATTAAACTATATTTGGTATCAAAGCATTGTAGTTTACTACGAGGAGACCGAGAATTGCGTTGCACGTTGAGGTGTTCATCGAGTTAGGAGATTGAGAAGTTATGAGTGAATTGGTTGAGTCAAAACCGAAGGAATGAGGAGTATCTTCGTCGTTTATACAATGTCCGATGTTAACGGCTACAAAGTATACAGTTTGGTCCATGAGAATGAATGTCTTATTTGAGATGCATAGAGTTTGGGATGCTATTGAAACAGGAACCGAAAGTGAGAAGGATAGCATGGCAAAAACACTTTTATTTCAATCGATACCGGAATCCGTTATTTTACAAGTTGGTGATATGAAAACACCAAAGGAAATTTGGGAAGCAATTAAGTCTAGACATGTTGGAGCCGAGAGGGTTAAAGAGGCTAAGCTAGCTACCTTAATGGCAGAATTTGAGATTGAAGATGAGGAGACCGATACAATAGATAGTTTTGTTGGAAAGTTTCCAAAATTACCTCTAAAACGGGTGCACTAGGTGAGACCATTGTAGAATCGAAAGTTGTGATGAAGTTCCTAAATAGTTTACCTAGGAAAAATTACATCACAATCATAGCTGCTCTTGAACAAGTCCTACACTTGAAGAAAACAAGCTTTGAGGACATCGTAGGAAGGTCAAAAGCTTATGAAGAAAGGATTAGGGAGGAAGAGGAACAGCTTGAACATGATGAGAGAAGGTTGATGTATATGGATCAGCAAGATGATAATTGTTATGGGCGTGGTAGAGGGCAAGGTAGCCGCGGATGAGGAAGAGGTAGAGGCCGAGGCCAAGGTAGTAACAATAGAGAAAAGAGAAATGATTTTTCTCAAGTTATTGGTTATCGATGTGATAAGAAAGGACACTTTGATACTAAGTGTCCCGATCGTTTGCTTAAACTTCAAGAGACTTATGAGAATGATAAGGATGAGGAGGAAGAGGCTCAAGATAGTGATGAGTTATTCATGCATGAAGTAGTGTTGCTAAACGAGAAAAACGTTGTGCCAAAGAAGTTTGAAACAAACGATGACAAGATATGGTACTTAGAAAACGGAGCTAGTAACCATATGTCGGGTGTAAAAGATTTCTTCTCTACCCTTGATGAGACAATCTCGGGAAAAGTAAGGTTTGGAGATGATTCCCGAATTGATATTAGAGGAAGAGGTTCGATAAATTTCCTATGTGCTAATGGAGAGAAGAAAGTCTTAAACAACGTGTATTACATACCAGGTTTGATAAGCATAGTTAGTCTTGGACAAACTACAGAATCGGGTTGTGAGACTAAGATTAAAGGACAATATCTACGTCTTTATGATCTAGAAGGAAAGATGTTGATAGAAGCTTTAAGATCAGGGAACCGACTCTACAAAATTCACATGGAGATCGATGTGGAAAATTGTTTACAAATCGAATCGTGTGATGAGACAACTATATGGTATGCTAGACTTGGACATGTTGGTAAATGTACTATGAAAACAATGGTTATGAAGGGTTTAGTGAAAGGAATTCTGAAATTCAGAATTGAGAAAGAACAGTGTTCTTCTTGTTTACTTGGTAAACAAGCTATAAAACCTTTTTTCGAAAACTACATTATTTCGAGCACAAAATGTATTAGATTTGATCCATGGTGATTTGTGTGGACCCTTGACACCTCCTTCCCCAGCAAATAACAAGTATATTTTTGTTCTTATTGATGATCACTCTCGGTTTATATAGAGCATTTTCTTGAAAGAAAAATGAGAAGCTTTTGAGAAATTCAAGTATTTTAAGTCTCTTGTTGAGAAAGAAACCAGATTTAATATCACGATATTAAGAACAGATAGAGGAGAGGAGTGCATGTCACATGAATTCAAATTGTTTTGTGATAAAACCGGAGTTCAAAGAAACACGACAGCTCCGTATACTCCTCAACAAAATGGAGTTGTTGAGAGAAGAAATCGTACTTTGATTGAGATGACTCGAAGTATGTTGAAACACATGAATCTACAGAGGTTATTATGGGGAGAGGCTGTGAGACATGCTACATATCTCATAAATAGGATATCTACATGAGCTTTGAAAGATCAAACTCCATATGAAGCTTACAAAGGAAGAAAACCGAGACTATAACATCTAAGAATATTCGGTTTTTTGGGGTATGCTAAAATAGAAGGTACTCATCTTAAGAAGTTATATGATCGCTCTTGAATGTTGGTACACTTAGGGATAGAGCCCGGAACAAAAGCCTATCGATTGTATGATCCTACAAACAGAAAGATAGTTGTTAGTCGTGATGTTGTTTTTGATGAAAACAAAAGTTGGACGTGGAATGAATCAGAACCAAAGTAGATTTATGTACCTCAAGATCTGAAAATAAGTGAAGACTTCATGACAAGAAACGAGCTCACTAATGAAGAGATCATCAAAGAGGAGGAAGAAAGTATAACCGAGAAAAATCAAGGGTTATCTCTTCGAAGATCTTCTAGGGAAACAAAGAAGCCAAGTTACTTGGAGGATTTTGTTCTTCTTTGTGAGCATGAGAGTGTTTTTCTTATGTTGCTTGTTAAATGAAGAACCCTACGATTTTGGAGAAACAAGTAAGTCACAAGTATGAATTTATGCTTGTAAGGAGGAGCTAAAATCGATCGGAGAGAATGAGACTTGGACTCTTGTTGATCTACCTATGCAGTAAAGCCAATAGTGTTAAAATGAGTTTTCAAGGTAAAAAGAAATTCAGATGGTAGCATAAATAAGCACAAGGTTAGACTAGTTGCAAAAGGCTATGTTCAAAAATATGGTATCGATTTCAAAGAAGTATTTGCACATGTTGCTAGAACCAAGACTATAAGGTCTATCATTGCCTTAGCATCTACAATTGGGTGGTAAATACATCATCTTGATGTTAAGACAGCGTTCTTGCATGGAGAGTTGAAGGAAGAAGTCTAAGTCACACAACCGGAAGGTTTTGTGATCAAAGGAAAAGAAAGAAAAGTCTACAAGTTGAGTAAAGCTCTTTATGGGTTAAAGCAAGCTCCAAGGACATGGAATGACAAGCTGAATCAAATTCTTAAGGAGCTAAAATTCACTAGATGTACGAAGGAGGCCTCGTTATACCGAAAAGAAGTTAAAGGACGATTCCTAGTTGTTGTCATATATGTGGACGATTTATTGGTAACGGGTTCAAGCCAAGATATGATCAACGAGTTTAAAAGAGGTATGTAAATTTGAGATGAGTGATCTTGGTAAATTGACATATTATCTAGGAATTGAAGTTATACAAGAAGAAGGATGTATAATTTTAAGACAAGAAAGATATGCCAAGAAAATACTGGAAGAAGCCGGAATGAAGGATTGTAATGCTTGTCACACACCCATGAAATCTGGTTCTAAGTTCTTGAAATCTCAAGAAGAGAAAAGTATCTATGAGAAAGAGTATCGTAAATTCATTGGTTGTTTAAGGTACTTGATTCATACACTACCGGATCTTGCCTTTAGTGTCGGAGTGTTGAGTAGGTATATGCAAGACCCTAAAGAGTCTCATGGTGTGGCACTAAAGAAGATTCTAACATATGTTCAAGGAACATTAACCCACAGACTTAGGTTTCTTCGAGGCAAGAAAGAAGGTTTGGTTGGTTATAGTGATGCTAGCTACAATGTTGATTTGGATGATGGGAAAAGTACAACCGGACATATTTTCTACTACAATGGATGTCCGATAAGTTGGTGTTCTCAAAAACAAGAAACTATGGCCTTATCATCATGTGAAGCCGAGTTTATTGCAGCAACCGAGGCAGTAAAACAAGGCATATGGCTCCAAAAACTACTAAGTGAAATAACCGAGAAAGAGAGTAAGAAGATTTGGATTATGATAGATAATAAGTCAGCCATCTCACTTACTAAGAATCCGGTTTTCCATGGTCGGAGTAAACATATTCACAAGATGTTTCACTTCATTAGGGAATGTGTAAGCAACAAACTAATCGAAGTGGAGCATGTTCCCGGAAATGAACAAAAGGCGGATATTCTTATCAAAGCTTTGGTAAAAACAAGTTCAAAGAAATGAGGGAGCTCATAGGAATTCAAGAGATCAACAGTGAAGACCGAATCAAGCTTAAGGAGGAGAATGATGTTGATAAGTTTGAAGGAAATCTTCTTATATATTCCTTAGAGATAGCTTAAAGTGTAAGTTAACTTAGAATTAGGAACAACGTTGTTATATTTAGGAGTTATCTAAATATAATCATAGTTCATTTCCTTATTGTATTTTGTTTTAGTGTGTCTATATATTGATGTCAAAGTTATGACATTAATCTAAAAGAGACAAATACATTATTAAAAGTTTTTGGTTTTGAACTATTTTTCAAATCTTTTAATATAAAGAAGTGTTGTTCTTATTTGTCTTTGAGATTGCAATTGTCTTATTAATCTATATCTCACATGAAGAAGGTTGAGAGATCACTATTTTGAGTTTCAGCTTGTGCACAAAGATATTTTTAGGTCCACGAAAACTAAAGTTTCGATCCGAATAACAAAAAAAAAATCATTAAAGATACAAATGAGTTTAGTGGTTGAAAATAGGGAAGAGATAATAATAATGAGTGTGAGAGTTGTTGCGTTTTTAGACTCTCATGTCTCAATTGCTGAAACACTTTACTTTTAATAGTAATTTTAGCCTAATAAGTAACCAACTCTCACTCTTTTTCTCCTTCTCTCGTAGTCGTAGAAATGTTTCTGCCTAACTTTATCTTCCCTTTTTTGTTTTACCTATCACATAAAATAGTACTATACTGTGTATAATATGTACTTTTTTATCTTGAACATTGGTTTCTTTGGTGCATATTTAACTACTGGAAATTCTTAATCACAATCGATTGTCTGTTTGAGTTTGCGTTCAAGTTTACATCTAAGATATGACCAGTGAACACGAAATGAACTGAGAGTGACTGAAAGAGATAATGGAGTTTATACGAATAACTGTTCCTCTATTTGTCCTCTTATGTTTTGTCAAATGATTTTTTCTAATAATTATTAGGTGAAATAACTAAATTAATAACAATAACTAAAATAAATCGCCAAGAATCAGGTGTCTATATAGGTATTAGGTGGTGAGTTCAAATTCCACTAATTCCAATTAGAGTATTTAGACTATGGATCGAGTTTTATTGATCTAATGAATAATGAGTAACGTTGACAAAACAAAAACTAGAACAATATTCATTTTGTTCACCAGTTTTTTTGGATGATATTTTTGTTTTCCATCTGATAATTATTAGGTGAAATCATTTTTTTTAATAACTAGGGCAATAACTATATTGCTCTACAAATTACTTTAAATATATAACCGTAGTAGTCTTTTTCTTTTTTGTTAAAGCCTACACAATTTATACAGAAAACGTTACAACTATAACCTAAGAGTCATCGTGCAAATGATATTATTAGAAGATTAAAGTAGAGCTTACATTTAGATTAATAAGGCTATAGAGACTAAGGTTTTGAACAAAGTTAAGTTAATATTTATTTTTAATTTACGTTTTGAAACTTGGTTGAGGATTTATTGCGGTTGTCTATCTTTGGGATGAGTTTGAGTCTTCCCAACTGCGATAAACATCTTTGGTCACTCGTAAACACTTAAAGTGGCAAGAAAACGCAAATTTCTATCAACTTCAAGGATTAGCCTAGACCCAAAACCTGAGCTTTTCCTAGTTACAAGAAAAATAACTAAGGTTTTGCGACCAAATTGATCAAACCTTGATTGGCCGTCCATGTCTGCATCAACTTCTACGACCTTCCTTCTGGAAAATGGTCCATTTCATCTCTTGAGCCTTTTGAGAATCTTTTGTAAGATATTTTACATCTGTAACGATATGAAATCCACTACAATATGTATACGTGGATTTTGGATATCTCCATTCAGTACCGATTAATTTTGAGGAGGAAATTTGTAGTCACACATAGTATCCTGGTTACACGCACAATATTCAAACGGGCTTTTTTTCTTTTCGTCAAACATTGGGCCACACAAACGGGCCTCTTTGGATTCTTTATTTTTGATGTTGAATGTGTCTAAATCTCACATGTGTATGGCTCTGTAAAAAGTAACTTCTAAAGCTTTCCTGTGAGACAAATGGAGAAGTTCCTTCGAGAGGTGCATTGACTTCAGCTTCAAGAGATTGCTGGAACCTACAATGGGACTTAATGGACTCATTGGAAAAGAGAGATATATTTAACAAAGTAATGTAAACATAAAAGTCAAACGCAATTATAAGAAAAGCTTCACTCTTTCATTTCGCATTTACATTTTCAGATCTTACTCATTTGACCTATTGCAAATTGGCTAAACTTAAGACTTCTGATTCTGTTGACACACGTAAAGAGATTTTTATAGCATAAGCTGCGCTCGTAAACATCTAGAGTCAAAAATCATAATTCGAAGTAAAAAAAAACGGTTTCATAACAATCCTACTATAAGCGACTTGGAATGAGTCTGACAAAAGTTTACAACAAAGGACCAAAAGAGCACACTTTAAACTGAAAGATGTGATAATGCAGAAACTTTTTAAGATACAGCTACTTCGAAAGACATCTTTTGTTTGTGAATCTGACACAATCATTTGTTTGTACCCTATCATTCCTCTGCTGGAGGCGATCGAGAGGGGCTGCTTCAGTTCAAACCACCAAAAACAAAAAACAAAAAGCGTAAATATATATAGACATAATCCAGATGTAATATAAAGCAGATGGAGGTACCTCTAGCGTATTGGGCTTTCACCACCATCGTATCCTCTTCCAACTTCTTCCACTATAGGTCCAGGGCTCTCAACTTGACCATTCTCAGGGGTTGACTTTGACCTTGACCTTGACCTTGGCCTTGATCTCTCACTTCTCTTCTCATATGGAGGAGAACTCCTGCTCTCACCACGTCCTTTTCTTGGACTTCGGTCCCTCACAGCTCCATTCTCTGGACTAGCCACCCTCTCCCTCCTGCGATCATCCCTCTTATAGTCCGGGCTAAGCCTTGCTCTCTTGTAAGGGCTCGGGCTACGTCGTCCTCGACCATAATCAGGACTAATCCTTTCCTTTCTGTGTCCAACCGGACTAGCACCACGGCCATAGTCAGGACTGCCTCTTTCTCTTCTGTAAGGACTAGGTGATCGCCTTCGCCTGTCAGGTGACCTATCACGTCGTCTTTCAGGACTGTATCCATTCCCCCTCGCATCATCATCTTTTACTGCATACTCCACTGAGATCACCTTATCCATCAGCTTACTGCAAACAAAATAAACACGAGAAAACAAACAATTGAGAGTCGAAGTAGGAAATCGATTTAAGATAAATGAGTGTAAAAATGGACAGAAAGAAACCTTGAATTTGTAGCATCCAGTGCTCTGGTGGCATCTTCTTGTGACTCATATTGAATGAATGCAAAATTCCTTCGGATTCTAACATTTACGATTTTTCCATATGGCTCAAAGTGTCTCTCCAAGTCCCGAGTCCTTGTGTTCTGTGCATCAAAGTTGATCACAAACAGAGTCTTGGAAGGTCTCATTCCAGATGACGATCTCTTTGAAACACCTGATCTTCCTCCACGCTCATTCTATACCAACCATTGGAATTTCCATTACATCACTACATCCGTTCTGATAGTAACAATAACTCCTACGGTATTGATAGTCAATTTCCTACCTTTGTCCATTCAACACGAAGTCTGCGTCCCTTACGGCCAAATTCAAAGCGATCTAACGCTCTGATGGCATCTTCAGCATCCCTTTCATCTTCCATATAGACAAAAGCAAACCCTGGGGAAAGAAAAAAAGAAGGTATCAGAACACAAGAACAATCAAAGAAAATAAACCAAGTAAAAGAACCTCCCCAAAAGAATATCCAACACGACGACCATCCTCCTTGCATTGGAGGCATCAAATTTAACCTTTACTACCTACATGTGACACAACATTTCGTAGAATCTAAAAGCTCTGCAAACTTTAAGTGAAGTAGTTGTACAGACCTTGCATTATGGAATTAATATGTCAAAGAACAACAACTGAAAACGAGGGGATCGAACGGAATTGTGAACAGAAACAAGGTGGTGGAAACTCCATTTGATCGGCTGCCTCTGCTGTGAGAGATTGGTATAATTCTACCAATGAGGCATGTCCAGGAGTACAAAAGTCAAGAGGAATGAAATGCAACTAAGTCGGGTATATGGGGTCGTAGTGTCATTGCGGATGAGGGTGACTCTTTAACGCAGGAAATGGATTTTCCATATGGTCCATGGCTTGGTGGGAGGATGGGCATCCCAAGACCAAAAAGAACCCTGCGCCAAAGAAAATGTTGAGTATTGGCGGTTTTAGCCTAAAGTTACTTCTTAGTTTCTCTTCTGAAGAATGCTCTGAACTTCAAGTCGGCTGCTTCAAGTGCTGAGGCAGATGCTGTTATCGGATGGGTGAATGATCGGTGGAATACAGAATACGTCTGCGTCTATACGGGATACAGGGAACACACTGCAAGAGGACGGCCGTCCAGAGACTCTCATGGAACGAACGGTATGTTAGCAATGCACTCGATTGGACTCGCTTGTTCATCGCATTTGCAGCGGTTTACGAGACTTCTTTATCCATTCAATTTAATCCACAAGAATGAAAAACTAAGAGAAAATGAAAAACTTAAAGAGCTCAAGACTTACCCGCTTTCATATCAACTCTCTCGACCCTGCCATATTTGCGGAAAAGCCGCTCAAGATCACTCTCACGAGCATCATACTCAAAGTTCCCACAGAAAACAGGTCTCATGATTCCTGCACAGAACAATCACGGAAAAGATTAACCACCAAACAGAACACAGATTTGAACAAACCTAACAATTAAACACACTCCGAAACAGAAGAAACAATAAACGTATGATCTAGATCTAAGAATATGAACCTAACTGGAACCAAATCGTAGCAATTATTTCATCAATTTACATCAAGATTTCAAATTTATAACTTATATATAAACTCCAATAGCTTACAACTCAAAATATCTAAATCGTAATAAAAAGAAGCACTATAAAACCAAGGAAGCTTAATAGCAGATTATAAAACCTCAGATCTGAAAAAATCAATTATGCGAGAAACCAAATCAAAAACATGACAAGAGAAGAAGAGAGATACCAAGTTTAGATCATATTCAAGATCTCTACAAATACAGAATCTAATTAAGCTCTTTAATGAGTATTTGGAAAACCTTACCTGCCGTCGATAATGGAAACCCTAGAACTCTTGGATATTTTGTTTTCTTCGAGGGCTCGGGAGAGAGATAATGAACGTGAAACAGAATTATCAACAAATATATATATTATTTTTTTTCTTTTAGTTTTCTTAATAT
Organism: Lepidium sativum; assembly: GCA_023374145.1. NCBI lineage: Eukaryota > Viridiplantae > Streptophyta > Magnoliopsida > Brassicales > Brassicaceae > Lepidium > Lepidium sativum. The sequence continues at coordinate 39,597 of JAKUCM010007828.1, forward strand.
ATTATTTTAAGTCTATCTTCAAACTAAATCACTTTTTGTCCGGCAATAACTAGGATCCGACTTGGGCCTTTTTTTCCTTTTACAAAGAGTCCGACAAGCTCAATTACGGAAGCATTGGAACGACACATGTTCCCTTCCTCATCATTCATTTGCAAGATCAACTGTTTATTTCTACTCCAAAATTTTAATATGACAATAGACGAAACTATACTTAGATCTTTTGTCTAATTTTATTTAAAGTATGCATGATCTATTTGCATCTGTAATAACTATCGAACACTACACATAATATACAAAATATATCTAATTATACAAATTGCTATATAATTATAGTTTTGTTGTAAACCAACAATTGGTTAGAATTTTATACAATAAGACTAATTTTATATACTATGGGTTGAATTTGATAGCTATTATCTAAATTTGGGTGTATTTAGGCTTTTTACGTATATATTAGACATAAACCTTAAGTGTATACTGATATGTTGTTAGAGTGATAATAGACCGTCGAACCGCCATCTGCGTCCACAAATTTACCAATTGATGATTGTGATCTTCCACATGTCGCCTATTGGCATGCAATCTCCGATCTCGAAGATCAAATCGCTGGAATCAACCACACGTCGGCTCTATTCTTCATTTTCAAGCCAACTAGTGTCTATCTCCTCCGCAAAATCTATCTCCATGGTCTAAGATAATGTGAAATTTTCTTCACTTACAAAATATATTTGTTTTTCACAATATTACTACATTCATGTGGTGTTATGTTCAACAAAAATAGATTTACTCAAATATATGTACTCATTTAGATTCTTTCTAGATTTGTGTTTCCGGATTTGCAATGTTTTCATCATGAAGGGTTTTGGGTCATCATCATAAACTTAAGATACTGTTCATATAACTCCCATAACAAGACCCCTATAATAGTGTCTCTTACGAGGCTCTTTAAAACCTTTTGAATCCAACCATTTGATGAAGTAGTAGTACTACCATCAGATGAATCTCCTCTTCCCACCAAATCCCTAAACCGAAGATCCCCAGAGTCAGATACCAACGCATAAATCACACCATTCATATGTCCTTTTCCAATCACACCAACCACTGTTTTACACCCATTCACAGCTTTACTCCTCTTCAACGACCAAGCAAGATACTACCAAATCAAAAAAACATTACTTAGACAAGAATTTTGGTTCAGTTCAGTCTGGTTTGGTCTTTCTGTTCAAACTTTGAGTGTCCCTTACTGTGTCTCTTTCGTGTATCAGTGGCTGTAGCAGAGATGGGTATGACAAACTTAGCCGTTCGTAAAGCTGCAAACTTCCATTGCTCTCATCAGTCTCTTGTACCTGTTACAATGCGTATAAAACTCCAAATCTTCATGAAACTTAAGGAACATAACTGTGTTTGGGAGAGAGAATAATACCTTAAGCTCAGCTGCGGATATACCGGATGACGATGTGATTACCTGAGTCACAGCCTTCACCAGATCAAGCTTCTCTGTCCATTTCAAAGAGTTCCAAGCCCTTTGGAGCTACAATGTAACAAGAGACCTTAATTGGTTGTAAAACTCATGTAACTGCAAAAACGATCGTATTTATTGGAAACAATACTGTTATTTCGATGGGTCTGTCACCAAGTACCAGCTGCGCACCAATTTCCTCAGACGCTTTTCGAGCAGCACGAAACTGCAAAGCAAACTTTGATGAAGAACAGTTCTCATATGTCCCAAAAACGAACCCAAAATCTTGTGGGTTTCTCAAGAATACCTCATCCCCGAAAGGACGGTCAGCAACAGAAGATAATTTAGATGAGAAAACCGCCAAGAGAAGTCGCAAAGCTAGAGCAGTTTGACCTCCTATGATCATCCCAACACACACACACCAACAGATCAAACATAGGAATCACAAAAACAAGTACATGGAAATGAGGAAAGCTGAAGCTTTTTTGATCCGTTATACCCAAGTCTAAGCTCCGACCAACCGCACCGAGAAAGCCTGTTCCGGTCAATGAGAGCACTCCGGATTTCAAGTTTTGGTCGAGCTTTCCAACACTCGAAGTGTACATAATCCCGGCTCTGCAACATCAACACAATGACTTGTCAAATTTGTACCAAAGCTAAATCCTTTTTACTCAATTCATCAAAATTTCATTTTGTTTCCAGACTAACTTTCTATTTGCTACAATATCTAAAATTTCTCCATAAAGATTAGTAAAATTTATAAAAGAAATCGACTTTCCTGCTACGACATAACTCAACGGCGACGTTATCAGGTTTCACCGTGCGTACGACGCGCTCGACGTCGAAAGCAGATTCCGGCGAGATATGAGAAGTGCCAACGAGCCAAATCGCCTCCGGCTCGACAAAATCCTTGCGCCAAGCTGGAGTAGGACCAAAACTCTGTTTCTGGACCAAAATCAATGTTCCATTATCGGCGAGGTCGAGCAATTCCGGGAAAGTTTTCGCTATAGCGGCGCGTGAGTCTGACGCGATCTCATTGCGGAAATCGAAGTCCGGTGGAGGAGTTTGGACGGAAACGGAGACTCTGATGGGTCGCAAGAGCTTTGAATCAAAAGGTTTTGAAGTTGAAAGTGTAAAGGGGAAGGTTACTGGATTCGGTAGGAATTTCATCGGATGATGATAACAGATAGAGAGAGACGATCAAATGTAAGAACTCTTTGAATTCAATTCGTAAATTATGATGAAGTTTTAGATTTCATTTGAGTGTCTCTGATTGACAAGAATGCAACTTAACAGCCACAATTAAATTTTGGTTGACGTCTTTTACTTTCTTTTCCGTTGTAAATAAAACTATTCTTTCCTACATTTCACATTATTAAATTTCAAACATTATTAAGTGTATATCAATTGCGGAGAAAAAAAAAAGAACAATACTAGAAAATGTAATAGCTAACGTTTCTACGCTTCACTAAATATCCGAGATTATCTCAATAATTTTAAAATAATTCAGAGGTCAAACAAACATTTTTGGATTGTCACATAGATTCTCTCTCGCCTGTATATTCTATTACATTGTTGAACAAAGAGGCGAAATAGAATTGGATTTCTCAAAGGAAGCACTTAACTTGAAAAAAAAGAAAAAAAAAAGGAAGCACTTAACACTGTTTATATACAAGGATTAGACTAACAACATAATTACATTGTTTTTAAATAAACTATATATAGCTAATATTTTTGTTTTAAATTTTGGCCGAGTTGCCGGAAATTCGACCAGAAAAACGCTAATCATGTAGTACCATGGGAGTTAGACCAAATCAGACAAAAAATCGGAATTATGAAAAGGTTGAAGATTTTTGATATTTTTATGTTAGAAATTTAAGTATTTTAACTAGATCTATTATTATTATGTAGAAACTATAATGAAAAAAATGAAGAAAACGAAGAAAAAATGGAACCCCGCATGTTATTAGGGTTTTCAGAGTTGAAAATGACTTTGCCACTAGGCCATATTGATTTTTTTAAGAAATATATACAATACATAATATATAATACTACAATATAGAGAATGTCTTAAAACTAATCATTTACTACATGTATCATGTTGGTTCCGTCCGCTGGTTAATTATGTCAAATGCAATTATGATTGTTGTTATAGGGTTCGTGTACCTCTACAATGGCAGCTTGGTGACAACAACATTTTACCATCAAATAACTCTACTGTAGATATAATCATTGTAATACAACAAGGTGTCAATCCAACTAAGCAAGCAACTAGCAATCATGATACAACCAATTAGCACAAGTCAACTTGAAATAGTCATAGTAAAAACAGAGTAGAAAATAGAGTGAATCACAAAACAAAACAAATGATGAAAAATAGAGCACAACTTAAATCAATCAACTATGGAAGAGAATGAGTCTTGAGGAGTGAGATCAATGATCAAAGCTTCACTAGGCGATCCAGACCTGCTTAACAAAATATGTAGATGATCTCTATGCAAAGAATCAAACCAATCACATTCATTTTCATGCAATGAAACTCAACCTAAACTACAATCAGACTTGGCTCTCACCAACTATTTATAGACCAAGAGGCACTAAGATCATACCAAAACAGCTTAATAACACCCTAGACAATCAATCTCTTGAGCTATGAGTGAATATCTCAAATTTATGTTTATTTAAGCATTTTCACAAACACCTTGTGGGTGGGAAACACCTAACCTCATATTTTAATTGATCAAAGAAAAACAAGCATTAAAGACACCTAAACTGAAGAAATGTAAGTATAAACAACCTTAAGTAAGCATGAAAATCCCTAGATCTACACTAATCTAACTCATTTCCTCAAGAACCCTGATGGATCTATTTAATCTTCATCATAAAAGTCAAAAACCTAGAAAATGAAATGATAAACATCAAAAGAAAGATAAGAAAGAGATGAACAACAATGATTGAATATTGAAATTGAAATAAACAAAGGATCACAAATGATCAAGCATTCAAATTTGGAAATTACAAGAGAAAAAAAAAGAGAAAAGCTCTTAGTTTTTTCGCCAAAAGAGGAATAAAAACGTGGATCCTTATCTTAATAACATAAGAGGTTATTTATAACTTTTCCCCAAAAAGGCCTAAAAAGTAAACGCATGAAAAAGTCAACAAGGGTCATCAAGC
>JAKUCM010007829.1:0-15650 GCA_023374145.1 Lepidium sativum
TGGACAAGTTAGGAGAATTCATGCCAGAGCCAAGGAGAACATAGAGAAGAAGACAGAGTGAAACACGCCAACAAAGGAAGAAAGGAGCTGATATTTGAAGAAGGAGATTTGGTGTGGATTCATCTCAGGAAAGATCGATTTCCAGAAGAGAGGAAGAGCAAACTACTGCCACGAGTTGATGGTCCACTTGAAGTCATCAATAGGATCAACAACAATGCTTACAAGATCGATCTCTGAGGTAAATATAACATATCTAATTCGTTCAATGTTTCTGATTTGCTTCATTATGTTGCAGATATAGATTTGAGGACAAATCCTTTTCAAGAGGGAGAGGATGATATGATCATGGATGACACAACAGCTGCAACCCCAGAAGTAGAGGGTCGGATTACACGTTCCAGAGCTAAGGAGATGGCGAAAGAAGCTCATTCCCTCATTGCAGAAGGAGTTGACAAGCTAGCAGCTGCACAAGTCTTCAACATCTCCATCTTGAAGACTTTTCCTGGTAATGATAACTAGGTAACTTAGGTGAGGAAGTTTGTACTCTTTTTCCGTAGAGAGTTTTGTCCCAATTGGGTTTTCTCTCATGGTTTCTAATGAGGCAGATGGGAATCACTACGGCGAGTTACTTAGGAGTCTTATCATTAGGAGAATAATGTACAAACCAATCTGGTTTTGTACTTAGTAGATTTTGAGGTGCACCATTAGGGGACGCCTCGTTGTTTTTATTTAAACACTTTGCTGTTTTTTTTATAAATTTAAACTGCATGTTGTTTTTGTTTAGAACCACAAGTTGTTTTGGTTTTAGGGTTATATTTAAACCCCAGAACTTACTGTAGACTTCTTCAGAGTATTATTTTGACAAAAAGACTTCTTTAAAGTTTTCATGCTCTCAAGTCACGGTTCTGGAAATCCTAGAGCCTGAATCTCCCATCACGTTGTGAGCCAAGAGATTCTTCACCTTATTCATCTAATCACAGAAAACTATCCATTTAATCACTTCAATTCGTCTCCCCACCAATTCACACGAATCAGCGGCCATATCCATCTCCATCAATCCTTCAGTTCTTTGTCTCACAGAGACCTTTGCCACGTATCTCAGGAAATACTCTATCAAATCCGCTGAAAACTCATAACCGAGTTTCTCACACTCCAATCTATCCGCTGCTCAAGTTTCATTCGATTCCGAGTACTCTAGCCCCGATTTTCAGAGTTCTACCCTAGGAAGAACCACATCATCTTCCTGATCCTTCGCAGCCCTGGACTCATTTATCTATGGACTTTGTACTTGGCTTACCTCGAACCAGAAATGGTAGAGATTCTCTTTTCGTGGTTGTTGATAGGTTTAGCAAGGTGGCTCACTTTATAGCTAGCCACAAGATGGATGATGCTGTTTGTGTAGCTAATCTGTTTTTCAGGGAAGTTCTGAGATTGCATGGAATGCCTCAAGTGATAGTTTCAGATCGAGACACCAAATTCTTAGGGCATTTTCTGGCACACACAATAGGCTAAGCTAGGGACCAGACTGACGTTTTCAACATCATGCCATCCTCATACTGATGGACAAACATAAGTAGTGAACAGAACGTTGTCAACACTTCTAAGGACGTTGGTGAAGAGCAACATCAAGTCATGGGAAGAGTGTCTACCACATGTAGAGTTTGCTTACAATCGCGCTAAGCATTATGCCACTCTATTTTCTCCCTTTGAGATTGTTTATGGCTTTAACCCACAGTCCCCTCTAGAGTTGATTTCTTTGCCTTTGAGTGTGAAATGTAGTGCAGATGGAAAAGCAAAGGCTGGACAAGTTAGGAGAATTCATGCCAAAGCCAAGGAGAACATAGAGAAGAAGACAGAGTGAAACACGCCAACAAAGGAAGAAAGGAGCTGATATTTGAAGAAGGAGATTTGGTGTGGATTCATCTCAGGAAAGATCGATTTCCAGAAGAGAGGAAGAGCAAACTACTGCCACGAGTTGATGGTCCACTTGAAGTCATCAATAGGATCAACAACAATGCTTACAAGATCGATCTCTGAGGTAAATATAACATATCTAATTCGTTCAATGTTTCTGATTTGCTTCATTATGTTGCAGATATAGATTTGAGGACAAATCCTTTTCAAGAGGGAGAGGATGATATGATCGTGGATGACACAACAGCTGCAACCCCAGAAGTAGAGGGTCGGATTACACGTTCCAGAGCTAAGGAGATGGTGAAAGAAGCTCATTCCCTCATTGCAGAAGGAGTTGACAAGCTAGCAGCTGCACAAGTCTTCAACATCTCCATCTTGAAGACTTTTCCTGGTAATGATAACTAGGTAACTTAGGTGAGGAAGTTTGTACTCTTTTTCCCGTAGAGAGTTTTGTCCCAATTGGGTTTTCTCTCATGGTTTCTAATGAGGCAGATGGAATCACTACGGCGAGTTACTTAGGAGTCTTATCATTAGGAGAATAATGTACAAACCAATCTGGTTTTGTACTTAGTAGATTTTGAGGTGCACATTAGGGGACGCCTCGTTGTTTTTATTTAAACACTTTGCTGTTTTTTTTATAAATTTAAACTGCATGTTGTTTTTTGTTTAGAACTACAAGTTGTTTTGGTTCTAGGGTTATATTTAAATCCCAGAACTTACTGTAGACTTCTTCAGATTATTATTTTGACAAAAAGACTTCTTTAAAGTTTTCATGCTCTCAAGTCACGGTTCTGGAAATCCTAGAGCCTGAATCTCCCATCACGTTGTGAGCCAAGAGATTCTTCACCTTATTCATCTAATCACAGAAAACTATCCATTTAATCACTTCAATTCGTCTCCCCACCAATTCACACGAATCAGCGGCCATATCCATCTCCATCAATCCTTCAGTTCTTTGTCTCACAGAGACCTTTGCCACGTATCTCAGGAAATACTCGATCAAATCCGCTGAAAACTCATAACCGAGTTTCTCACACTCCAATCTATCCGCTGCTCAAGTTTCATTCGATTCCGAGTACTCTAGCCCCGATTTTCAGAGTTCTATCCTAGGAAGAACCACATCATCTTCCTGATCCTTCGCAGCCCTGGACTCATTTATCTATGGACTTTGTACTTGGCTTACCTCGAACCAGAAATGGTAGAGATTCTCTTTTCGTGGTTGTTGATAGGTTTAGCAAGGTGGCTCACTTTATAGCTAGCCACAAGATGGATGATGCTGTTTGTGTAGCTAATCTGTTTTTCAGGAAGTTCTGAGATTGCATGGAATGCCTCAAGTGATAGTTTCAGATCGAGACACCAAATTCTTAGGGCATTTTCTGGCACACACAATAGGCTAAGCTAGGGACCAGACTGACGTTTTCAACATCATGCCATCCTCATACTGATGGACAAACATAAGTAGTGAACAGAACGTTGTCAACACTTCTAAGGACGTTGGTGAAGAGCAACATCAAGTCATGGGAAGAGTGTCTACCACATGTAGAGTTTGCTTACAATCGCGTTAAGCATTATGCCACTCTATTTTCTCCCTTTGAGATTGTTTATGGCTTTAACCCACAGTCCCCTCTAGACTTGATTTCTTTGCCTTTGAGTGTGAAATGTAGTGCAGATGGAAAAGCAAAGGCTGGACAAGTTAGGAGAATTCATGCCAGAGCCAAGGAGAACATAGAGAAGAAGACAGAGTGAAACACGCCAACAAAGGAAGAAAGGAGCTGATATTTGAAGAAGGAGATTTGGTGTGGATTCATCTCAGGAAAGATCGATTTCCAGAAGAGAGGAAGAGCAAACTACTGCCACGAGTTGATGGTCCACTTGAAGTCATCAATAGGATCAACAACAATGCTTACAAGATCGATCTCTGAGGTAAATATAACATATCTAATTCGTTCAATGTTTCTGATTTGCTTCATTATGTTGCAGATATAGATTTGAGGACAAATCCTTTTCAAGAGGGAGAGGATGATATGATCGTGGATGACACAACAGCTGCAACCCCAGAAGTAGAGGGTCGGATTACACGTTCCAGAGCTAAGGAAATGGCGAAAGAAGCTCATTCCCTCATTGCAGAAGGAGTTGACAAGCTAGCAGCTGCACAAGTCTTCAACATCTCCATCTTGAAGACTTTTCCTGGTAATGATAACTAGGTAACTTAGGTGAGGAAGTTTGTACTCTTTTTCCCGTAGAGAGTTTTGTCCCAATTGGGTTTTCTCTCATGGTTTCTAATGAGGCAGATGGAATCACTACGGCGAGTTACTTAGGAGTCTTATCATTAGGAGAATAATGTACAAACCAATCTGGTTTTGTACTTAGTAGATTTTGAGGTGCACCATTAGGGGACGCCTCGTTGTTTTTATTTAAACACTTTGCTGTTTTTTTTATAAATTTAAACTGCATGTTGTTTTTGTTTAGAACCACAAGTTGTTTTGGTTTTAGGGTTATATTTAAACCCCAGAACTTACTGTAGACTTCTTCAGAGTATTATTTTGACAAAAAGACTTCTTTAAAGTTTTCATGCTCTCAAGTCACGGTTCTGGAAATCCTAGAGCCTGAATCTCCCATCACGTTGTGAGCCAAGAGATTCTTCACCTTATTCATCTAATCACAGAAAACTATCCATTTAATCACTTCAATTCGTCTCCCCACCAATTCACACGAATCAGCGGCCATATCCATCTCCATCAATCCTTCAGTTCTTTGTCTCACAGAGACCTTTGCCACGTATCTCAGGAAATACTCTATCAAATCCGCTGAAAACTCATAACCGAGTTTCTCACACTCCAATCTATCCGCTGCTCAAGTTTCATTCGATTCCGAGTACTCTAGCCCCGATTTTCAGAGTTCTACCCTAGGAAGAACCACATCATCTTCCTGATCCTTCGCAGCCCTGGACTCATTTATCTATGGACTTTGTACTTGGCTTACCTCGAACCAGAAATGGTAGAGATTCTCTTTTCGTGGTTGTTGATAGGTTTAGCAAGGTGGCTCACTTTATAGCTAGCCACAAGATGGATGATGCTGTTTGTGTAGCTAATCTGTTTTTCAGGGAAGTTCTGAGATTGCATGGAATGCCTCAAGTGATAGTTTCAGATCGAGACACCAAATTCTTAGGGCATTTTCTGGCACACACAATAGGCTAAGCTAGGGACCAGACTGACGTTTTCAACATCATGCCATCCTCATACTGATGGACAAACATAAGTAGTGAACAGAACGTTGTCAACACTTCTAAGGACGTTGGTGAAGAGCAACATCAAGTCATGGGAAGAGTGTCTACCACATGTAGAGTTTGCTTACAATCGCGCTAAGCATTATGCCACTCTATTTTCTCCCTTTGAGATTGTTTATGGCTTTAACCCACAGTCCCCTCTAGAGTTGATTTCTTTGCCTTTGAGTGTGAAATGTAGTGCAGATGGAAAAGCAAAGGCTGGACAAGTTAGGAGAATTCATGCCAAAGCCAAGGAGAACATAGAGAAGAAGACAGAGTAGTACCAGAAACATGAAAACAAAGGAAGAAAGGAGCTGATATTTGAAGAAGGAGATTTGGTGTGGATTCATCTCAGGAAAGATCGATTTCCAGGAGAGAGGAAGAGCAAACTACTGCCACGAGTTGATGGTCCACTTGAAGTCATCAATAGGATCAACAACAATGCTTACAAGATCGATCTCCGAGGTAAGTATAACATATCTAATTCGTTCAATGTTTCTGATTTGCTTCATTATGTTGCAGATATAGATTTGAGGACAAATCCTTTTCAAGAGGGAGAGGATGATATGATCGTGGATGACACAACAGCTGCAACCCCAGAAGTAGAGGGTCGGATTACACGTTCCAGAGCTAAGGAGATGGCGAAAGAAGCTCATTCCCTCATTGCAGAAGGAGTTGACGAGCTAGCAGCTGCACAAGTCTTCAACATCTCCACTCGATCTTGAAGACTTTTCCTGGTAATGATAACTAGGTAACTTAGGTGAGGAAGTTTGTACTCTTTTTCCCGTAGAGAGTTTTGTCCCAATTGGGTTTTCTCTCATGGTTTCTAATGAGGCAGATGGAATCACTACGGCGAGTTACTTAGGAGTCTTATCATTAGGAGAATAATGTACAAACCAATCTTGTTTTGTACTTAGTAGATTTTGAGGTGCACCATTAGGGGACGCCTCGTTGTTTTTATTTAAACACTTTGCTGTTTTTTTTATAAATTTAAACTGCATGATGTTTTTGTTTAGAACCACAAGTTGTTTTGGTTCTAGGGTTATATTTAAACCCCAAAACTTATTGTAGACTTCTTCAGAGTATTATTTTGACAAAAAGACTTCTTTAAAGTTTTCATGCTCTCAAGTCACGGTTCTGGAAATCCTAGAGCCTGAATCTCCCATCACGTTGTGAGCCAAGAGATTCTTCACCTAATTCATCTAATCACAGAAAACTATCCATTTAATCACTTTAATTCGTCTCCCCACCAATTCACACGAATCAGCAGCCATATCCATCTCCATCAATCCTTCAGTTCTTTGTCTCACAGAGACCTTTGCCACGTATCTCAGGAAATACTCGATCAAATCTGTTGAAAACTCATAACCGAGTTTCTCACACTCCAATCTATCCGCTGCTCAAGTTTCATTCAAATTCCGAGTAATCTAGCCCCGATTTTCAGAGTTCTATCCTAGGGAGAACCACATCATCTTCCTGATCCTTCGCAGCCCTGGACTCATTAATCTATGGACTTTGTACTTGGCTTACCTCGAACCAGAAATGGTAGAGATTCTATTTTTGTGGTTGTTGACAGGTTTAGCAAGGTGGCTCACTTTATAGCTAGCCACAAGACGGATGATGCTGTTTGTGTAGCTAATCTGTTTTTCAGGGAAGTTCTGAGATTGCATGTAATGCGTCAAGTGATAGTTTCAGATCGAGACACCAAATTCTTAGGGCATTTTCTGGCACACACTATAGGCTAAGCTAGGGACCAGACTGATGTTTTCAACATCATGCCATCCTCAGACTGATTGACAAACAGAAGTAGTGAACAAAACGTTGTCAACACTTCTAAGGACGTTGGTAAAGAGCAACATCAAGTCATGGGAAGAGTGTCTACCACATGTAGAGTTTGCTTACAATCACGCTAAGCATTTTGCCACTCTCTTTTCTCCCTTTGAGATTGTTTATGGCTTTAACCCACAGTCCCCTCTAGACTTGATTTCTTTGCCTTTGAGTGTGAAATGTAGTGCAGATGGAAAAGCAAAGGCTGAACAAGTTAGGAGAATTCATGCCAAAGCCAAGGAGAACATATAGAAGATGACAGAGCAGTACCAGAAACACGCCAACAAAGGAAGAAAGGAGCTGATATTTGAAGAAGGAGATTTGGTGTGGATTCATCTCATGAAAGATCGACTTCCAGAAGAGAGGAAGAGCAAACTACTGCCACGAGTTGATGGTCCATTTGAAGTCATCAATAGGATCAACAACAATGCTTACAAGATCGATCTCCGAGGTAAGTATAACATATCAAATTCGTTCAATGTTTCTGATTTGCTTCCTTATGTTGCAGATATAGATTTGAGGACAAATCCTTTTCAAGAGGCATAGGATGATATGATCGTGGATGGCACAACAGCTGCAGCCCCAGAAGTAGAGGGTCGGATTACACGTTCCAGAGCTAAGGAGATGGCGAAAGAAGCTCATTCCCTCATTGCAGAAGGAGTTGACGAGCTAGCAGCTGCACAAGTCTTCAACATCTCCACTCGATCTTGAAGACTTCTCCTGGTAATGATAACTAGGTAACTTAGGTGAGGAAGTTTGTACTCTTTTTCCCATATAGAGTTTTGTCCCAATTGGGTTTTCTCTCATGGTTTCAAATGAGGCAGATGGAATCACTATGGTGAGTTACTTAGGAGTCTTATCATTAGGAGAATAATGTACAAACCAATCTTGTTTTGTACTTAGTAGATTTTGAGGTGCACCATTAGGGGACGCCTCGTTGTTTTTATTTAAACACTTTGCTGTTTTTTTTATAAATTTAAACTGCATGATGTTTTTGTTTAGAACCACAAGTTGTTTTGGTTCTAGGGTTATATTTAAACCCCAAAACTTATTGTAGACTTCTTCAGAGTATTATTTTGACAAAAAGACTTCTTTAAAGTTTTCATGCTCTCAAGTCACGGTTCTGGAAATCCTAGAGCCTGAATCTCCCATCACGTTGTGAGCCAAGAGATTCTTCACCTAATTCATTTAATCACAGAAAACTATCCATTTAATCACTTCAATTCGTCTCCCCACCAATTCACACGAATCAGCAGCCATATCCATCTCCATCAATCCTTCAGTTCTTTGTCTCACAGAGACCTTTGCCACGTATCTCAGGAAATACTCGATCAAATCCGCTGAAAACTCATAACCGAGTTTCTCACACTCCAATCTATCCGCTGCTCAAGTTTCATTCGATTCCGAGTACTCTAGCCCCGATTTTCAGAGTTCTATCCTAGGGAGAACCACATCATCTTCCTGATCCTTCGCAGCCCTGGACTCATTTATCTATGGACTTTGTACTTGGCTTACCTCGAACCAGAAATGGTAGAGATTCTATTTTTGTGGTTGTTGACAGGTTTAGCAAGGTGGCTCACTTTATTGCTAGCCACAAGACGGATGATGCTGTTTGTGTAGCTAATCTGTTTTTCAGGGAAGTTCTGAGATTGCATGGAATGCCTCAAGTGATAGTTTCAGATCGAGACACCAAATTCTTAGGGCATTTTCTGGCACACACAATAGGCTAAGCTAGCGACCAGACTGACGTTTTCAACATCATGCCATCCTCATACTGATGGACAAACAGAAGTAGTGAACAGAACGTTGTCAACACTTATAAGGACGTTGGTGAAGAGCAACATCAAGTCATGGGAAGAGTGTCTACCACATGTAGAGTTTGCTTACAATCGCGTTAAGCATTCTGCCACTCTCTTTTCTCCCTTTGAGATTGTTTATGGCTTTAACCCACAGTCCCCTCTAGACTTGATTTCTTTGCCTTTGAGTGTGAAATGTAGTGCAGATGGAAAAGCAAAGGCTGAACAAGTTAGGAGAATTCATGCCAGAGCCAAGGAGAACATAGAGAAGAAGACAGAGTAGTACCAGAAACACGCCAACAAACGAAGAAAGGAGCTGATATTTGAAGAAGGAGATTTGGTGTGGATTCATCTCAGGAAAGATCGATTTCCAGAAGAGAGGAAGAGCAAACTACTGCCACGAGTTGATGGTCCATTTGAAGTCATCAATAGGATCAACAACAATGCTTACAAGATCGATCTCCGAGGTAAGTATAACATATCAAATTCGTTCAATGTTTCTGATTTGCTTCCTTATGTTGCAGATATAGATTTGAGGACAAATCCTTTTCAAGAGGCATAGGATGATATGATCGTGGATGGCACAACAGCTGCAGCCCCAGAAGTAGAGGGTCGGATTACACGTTCCAGAGCTAAGGAGATGGCGAAAGAAGCTCATTCCCTCATTGCAGAAGGAGTTGACGAGCTAGCAGCTGCACAAGTCTTCAACATCTCCACTCGATCTTGAAGACTTCTCCTGGTAATGATAACTAGGTAACTTAGGTGAGGAAGTTTGTACTCTTTTTCCCATATAGAGTTTTGTCCCAATTGGGTTTTCTCTCATGGTTTCAAATGAGGCAGATGGAATCACTATGGTGAGTTACTTAGGAGTCTTATCATTAGGAGAATAATGTACAAACCAATCTTGTTTTGTACTTAGTAGATTTTGAGGTGCACCATTAGGGGACGCCTCGTTGTTTTTATTTAAACACTTTGCTGTTTTTTTTATAAATTTAAACTGCATGATGTTTTTGTTTAGAACCACAAGTTGTTTTGGTTCTAGGGTTATATTTAAACCCCAAAACTTATTGTAGACTTCTTCAGAGTATTATTTTGACAAAAAGACTTCTTTAAAGTTTTCATGCTCTCAAGTCACGGTTCTGGAAATCCTAGAGCCTGATTCTCCCATCACGTTGTGAGCCAAGAGATTCTTCACCTAATTCATCTAATCACAGAAAACTATCCATTTAATCACTTCAATTCATCTCCCCACCAATTCACACGAATCAGCAGCCATATCCATCTCCATCAATCCTTCAGTTCTTTGTCTCACAGAGACCTTTGCCACGTATCTCAGGAAATACACGATCAAATCCGCTGAAAACTCATAACCGAGTTTCTCACACTCCAATCTATCTGCTGCTCAAGTTTCATTCGATTCCGAGTACTCTAGCCCCGATTTTCAGAGTTCTATCCTAGGGAGAACCACATCATCTTCCTGATCCTTCGCAGCCCTGGACTCATTTATCTATGGACTTTGTACTTGGCTTACCTCGAACCAGAAATGGTAGAGATTCTATTTTTGTGGTTGTTGACAGGTTTAGCAAGGTGGCTCACTTTATTGCTAGCCACAAGACGGATGATGCTGTTTGTGTAGCTAATCTGTTTTTCAGGGAAGTTCTGAGATTGCATGGAATGCCTCAAGTGATAGTTTCAGATCGAGACACCAAATTCTTAGGGCATTTTCTGGCACACACAATAGGCTAAGCTAGCGACCAGACTGACATTTTCAACATCATGCCATCCTCATACTGATGGACAAACAGAAGTAGTGAACAGAACGTTGTCAACACTTATAAGGACGTTGGTGAAGAGCAACATCAAGTCATGGGAAGAGTGTCTACCACATGTAGAGTTTGCTTACAATCGCGTTAAGCATTCTGCCACTCTCTTTTCTCCCTTTGAGATTGTTTATGGCTTTAACCCACAGTCCCCTCTAGACTTGATTTCTTTGCCTTTGAGTGTGAAATGTAGTGCAGATGGAAAAGCAAAGGCTGAACAAGTTAGGAGAATTCATGCCAGAGCCAAGGAGAACATAGAGAAGAAGACAGAGTAGTACCAGAAACACGCCAACAAAGGAAGAAAGGAGCTGATATTTGAAGAAGGAGATTTGGTGTGGATTCATCTCAGGAAAGATCGATTTCCAGAAGAGAGGAAGAGCAAACTACTGCCACGAGTTGATGGTCCATTTGAAGTCATCAACAGGATCAACAACAATGCTTACAAGATCGATCTCCGAGGTAAGTATAACATATCAAATTCGTTCAATGTTTCTGATTTGCTTCCTTATGTTGCAGATATAGATTTGAGGACAAATCCTTTTCAAGAGGCATAGGATGATATGATCGTGGATGGCACAACAGCTGCAGCCCCAGAAGTAGAGGGTCGGATTACACGTTCCAGAGCTAAGGAGATGGCGAAAGAAGCTCATTCCCTCATTGCAGAAGGAGTTGACGAGCTAGCAGCTGCACAAGTCTTCAACATCTCCACTCGATCTTGAAGACTTCTCCTGGTAATGATAACTAGGTAACTTAGGTGAGGAAGTTTGTACTCTTTTTCCCATATAGAGTTTTGTCCCAATTGGGTTTTCTCTCATGGTTTCAAATGAGGCAGATGGAATCACTATGGTGAGTTACTTAGGAGTCTTATCATTAGGAGAATAATGTACAAACCAATCTTGTTTTGTACTTAGTAGATTTTGAGGTGCACCATTAGGGGACGCCTCGTTGTTTTTATTTAAACACTTTGCTGTTTTTTTTATAAATTTAAACTGCATGATGTTTTTGTTTAGAACCACAAGTTGTTTTGGTTCTAGGGTTATATTTAAACCCCAAAACTTATTGTAGACTTCTTCAGAGTATTATTTTGACAAAAAGACTTCTTTAAAGTTTTCATGCTCTCAAGTCACGGTTCTGGAAATCCTAGAGCCTGATTCTCCCATCACGTTGTGAGCCAAGAGATTCTTCACCTAATTCATCTAATCACAGAAAACTATCCATTTAATCACTTCAATTCATCTCCCCACCAATTCACACGAATCAGCAGCCATATCCATCTCCATCAATCCTTCAGTTCTTTGTCTCACAGAGACCTTTGCCACGTATCTCAGGAAATACACGATCAAATCCGCTGAAAACTCATAACCGAGTTTCTCACACTCCAATCTATCTGCTGCTCAAGTTTCATTCGATTCCGAGTACTCTAGCCCCGATTTTCAGAGTTCTATCCTAGGGAGAACCACATCATCTTCCTGATCCTTCGCAGCCCTGGACTCATTTATCTATGGACTTTGTACTTGGCTTACCTCGAACCAGAAATGGTAGAGATTCTATTTTTGTGGTTGTTGACAGGTTTAGCAAGGTGGCTCACTTTATTGCTAGCCACAAGACGGATGATGCTGTTTGTGTAGCTAATCTGTTTTTCAGGGAAGTTCTGAGATTGCATGGAATGCCTCAAGTGATAGTTTCAGATCGAGACACCAAATTCTTAGGGCATTTTCTGGCACACACAATAGGCTAAGCTAGCGACCAGACTGACATTTTCAACATCATGCCATCCTCATACTGATGGACAAACAGAAGTAGTGAACAGAACGTTGTCAACACTTATAAGGACGTTGGTGAAGAGCAACATCAAGTCATGGGAAGAGTGTCTACCACATGTAGAGTTTGCTTACAATCGCGTTAAGCATTCTGCCACTCTCTTTTCTCCCTTTGAGATTGTTTATGGCTTTAACCCACAGTCCCCTCTAGACTTGATTTCTTTGCCTTTGAGTGTGAAATGTAGTGCAGATGGAAAAGCAAAGGCTGAACAAGTTAGGAGAATTCATGCCAGAGCCAAGGAGAACATAGAGAAGAAGACAGAGTAGTACCAGAAACACGCCAACAAAGGAAGAAAGGAGCTGATATTTGAAGAAGGAGATTTGGTGTGGATTCATCTCAGGAAAGATCGATTTCCAGAAGAGAGGAAGAGCAAACTACTGCCACGAGTTGATGGTCCATTTGAAGTCATCAACAGGATCAACAACAATGCTTACAAGATCGATCTCCGAGGTAAGTATAACATATCAAATTCGTTCAATGTTTCTGATTTGCTTCCTTATGTTGCAGATATAGATTTGAGGACAAATCCTTTTCAAGAGGCATAGGATGATATGATCGTGGATGGCACAACAGCTGCAGCCCCAGAAGTAGAGGGTCGGATTACACGTTCCAGAGCTAAGGAGATGGCGAAAGAAGCTCATTCCCTCATTGCAGAAGGAGTTGACGAGCTAGCAGCTGCACAAGTCTTCAACATCTCCACTCGATCTTGAAGACTTCTCTTAGTAATGATAACTAGGTAACTTAGGTGAGGAAGTTTGTACTCTTTTTCCCATATAGAGTTTTGTCCCAATTGGGTTTTCTCTCATGGTTTCAAATGAGGCAGATGGAATCACTATGGTGAGTTACTTAGGAGTCTTATCATTAGGAGAATAATGTACAAACCAATCTTGTTTTGTACTTAGTAGATTTTGAGGTGCACCATTAGGGGACGCCTCGTTGTTTTTATTTAAACACTTTGCTGTTTTTTTTATAAATTTAAACTGCATGATGTTTTTGTTTAGAACCACAAGTTGTTTTGGTTCTAGGGTTATATTTAAACCCCAAAACTTATTGTAGACTTCTTCAGAGTATTATTTTGACAAAAAGACTTCTTTAAAGTTTTCATGCTCTCAAGTCACGGTTCTGGAAATCCTAGAGCCTGATTCTCCCATCACGTTGTGAGCCAAGAGATTCTTCACCTAATTCATCTAATCACAGAAAACTATCCATTTAATCACTTCAATTCATCTCCCCACCAATTCACACGAATCAGCAGCCATATCCATCTCCATCAATCCTTCAGTTCTTTGTCTCACAGAGACCTTTGCCACGTATCTCAGGAAATACACGATCAAATCCGCTGAAAACTCATAACCGAGTTTCTCACACTCCAATCTATCTGCTGCTCAAGTTTCATTCGATTCCGAGTACTCTAGCCCCGATTTTCAGAGTTCTATCCTAGGGAGAACCACATCATCTTCCTGATCCTTCGCAGCCCTGGACTCATTTATCTATGGACTTTGTACTTGGCTTACCTCGAACCAGAAATGGTAGAGATTCTATTTTTGTGGTTTTTGACAGGTTTAGCAAGGTGGCTCACTTTATTGCTAGCCACAAGACGGATGATGCTGTTTGTGTAGCTAATCTGTTTTTCAGGGAAGTTCTGAGATTGCATGGAATGCCTCAAGTGATAGTTTCAGATCGAGACACCAAATTCTTAGGGCATTTTCTGGCACACACAATAGGCTAAGCTAGCGACCAGACTGACATTTTCAACATCATGCCATCCTCATACTGATGGACAAACAGAAGTAGTGAACAGAACGTTGTCAACACTTATAAGGACGTTGGTGAAGAGCAACATCAAGTCATGGGAAGAGTGTCTACCACATGTAGAGTTTGCTTACAATCGCGTTAAGCATTCTGCCACTCTCTTTTCTCCCTTTGAGATTGTTTATGGCTTTAACCCACAGTCCCCTCTAGACTTGATTTCTTTGCCTTTGAGTGTGAAATGTAGTGCAGATGGAAAAGCAAAGGCTGAACAAGTTAGGAGAATTCATGCCAGAGCCAAGGAGAACATAGAGAAGAAGACAGAGTAGTACCAGAAACACGCCAACAAAGGAAGAAAGGAGCTGATATTTGAAGAAGGAGATTTGGTGTGGATTCATCTCAGGAAAGATCGATTTCCAGAAGAGAGGAAGAGCAAACTACTGCCACGAGTTGATGGTCCATTTGAAGTCATCAACAGGATCAACAACAATGCTTACAAGATCGATCTCCGAGGTAAGTATAACATATCAAATTCGTTCAATGTTTCTGATTTGCTTCCTTATGTTGCAGATATAGATTTGAGGACAAATCCTTTTCAAGAGGCATAGGATGATATGATCGTGGATGGCACAACAGCTGCAGCCCCAGAAGTAGAGGGTCGGATTACACGTTCCAGAGCTAAGGAGATGGCGAAAGAAGCTCATTCCCTCATTGCAGAAGGAGTTGACGAGCTAGCAGCTGCACAAGTCTTCAACATCTCCACTCGATCTTGAAGACTTCTCCTGGTAATGATAACTAGGTAACTTAGGTGAGGAAGTTTGTACTCTTTTTCCCATATAGAGTTTTGTCCCAATTGGGTTTTCTCTCATGGTTTCAAATGAGGCAGATGGAATCACTATGGTGAGTTACTTAGGAGTCTTATCATTAGGAGAATAATGTACAAACCAATCTTGTTTTGTACTTAGTAGATTTTGAGGTGCACCATTAGGGGACGCCTCGTTGTTTTTATTTAAACACTTTGCTGTTTTTTTTATAAATTTAAACTGCATGATGTTTTTGTTTAGAACCACAAGTTGTTTTGGTTCTAGGGTTATATTTAAACCCCAAAACTTATTGTAGACTTCTTCAGAGTATTATTTTGACAAAAAGACTTCTTTAAAGTTTTCATGCTCTCAAGTCACGGTTCTGGAAATCCTAGAGCCTGATTCTCCCATCACGTTGTGAGCCAAGAGATTCTTCACCTAATTCATCTAATCACAGAAAACTATCCATTTAATCACTTCAATTCATCTCCCCACCAATTCACACGAATCAGCAGCCATATCCATCTCCATCAATCCTTCAGTTCTTTGTCTCACAGAGACCTTTGCCACGTATCTCAGGAAATACACGATCAAATCCGCTGAAAACTCATAACCGAGTTTCTCACACTCCAATCTATCCGCTGCTCAAGTTTCA
>JAKUCM010007830.1:0-32629 GCA_023374145.1 Lepidium sativum
GAGAGAGACTATTAGTCCTGCCCAATTCGTGTATCGGATTGGGTTCGATTTGGATTATTTAGATTACGGATTATTTGGTAATATAATTTAGTTATCAAACTAAACTTAAATCTATATCGGATTGGATTGGATCGGGTCGGAGTATACTTGGTTTCAAATTTTTTGGTTTAAATCCGAACCAAATATAACACTAGAATTTTAGATTTTTAATATCAATAAAATAAATATCATAGACAAGGTTTAAAATTATGGTTTTATATAAAAGAACAATAAACTGAAGAATCTACTTAATAAGTTTTTTGTTCCTGTCTGTTATTTAATAAAATTTTCGTTATCATGTGTACAAATAAAGAAATAAGAATTCGTGAATCGTGAGAAAAAAATAGAAAGTGAAGGACGACTGCAAAGTTTGATTATGTACTAATTAATATAGGGTTAGATACCACAATTGGGTTAAACATAATCATAACACATTCAAACTAGTTAGTAATTACAATATATAATATTAAATAGATATAATTATATATATCATACGTTAATAACTATATATATATAATCGCTTGTTTGGATATACGACTTGTATAGATAAAACTCGAGTTTAACTCAAATTTATCAGATTTCTAAAAACTATATTTAATCGAATATTTATTATTATTCAAAGTGTTGCTAAATTATATTATCTTATTTTAGATTGGTTCAAATTGGATTAGATAACATGAATTAAACAGGGCTATTGGCTAGGGACTAGAATACCTTTTGGAATAACTAATTAAGTAAATGAATTTTGCCGAAATAGTAGGCAACTAGTTATTAAATTTGGACGAAGATTACATTTAAATAATGTGAAAGGAGTACCAACCTTTTAAATATTAAAATTTTTTTTTGTCAACGGTAGATTATATTGAATCATAACTGATGGGTATAATAACTACATTTTTATATAATATATATGGGGAAATTCAATTCCTCGTTATGCAAATAAATTGATTTAAGTGAATTTATCGTCGGTCACTAAACTAAAAACTATTTACATTTTTTAAATAAATTTAGGATAATGACTTTAATAATCCATAAAATGATGAGACTTGTTTGTTATGATTTTTTTTCTAATGGAAAAATCATTATTAAATTGTAGAAGAAAAAAAATAGTTAGAGAAAATGAGAAAAAGGTGGCCGCAAAGTAAATTGGTAACGCAGCTGTAATTAGCAAAGCATAACTGAAAACCTCACAATGAGTCAGACTTGCCACGTCTCCCCATAACCGTGACGTGTCTCCCTCACACTCCTTCACGGTTTCTATCTTTGTCAAATAAATAATTTTAAAATAAATTTTCTACACTAATTACTATAACTAATATGGTAAATAATAAAATTAGCTCAAACAACTTTGACCCTAAGTTTAAGTCCCCTACAAAACTACACAAATTTGTGTTCTATCACATTTTATAATTCAATAAGCTAAACGAAAGTAAAATAATCTTACAAATTGGTAATGAATTATGTTAAAATTTAAAAAATTTTGGTCTACTTATTTAAAAAGAAAATTAAAACATCATTTGATCGTTAGACAACATACAAAAATTAAAATGCTATATAATTTTAGATTAAAATTAAAAAAAAATATTGTGGTTCTAAACTTAGTATGATTATGAATTTACTATACAAATTTGGTATGGTTTGAATTATTCTTGAAAATTTTTCTTATGGTTATAGATTGATAACCCAATAATCAGTTTAATATAAAATTAGCAAAACGAAAACTATATTATTTTAGTAATATTTTAAGATTTCTAATTTTATAGAAATCACAAAATAAGTAAATAAACATTATATTGTCAGAAGTTTTAAATTTATTTTATTATTATACAGAACAAATCAAAACCGCCATTCGGATAAAATTTGTATCATATACATTAACTTTCATTAATTTTGTGACTTTTTTTAAGTTTAAATATACCTAAAATATAAAACAACTTGTATAATTTATGAAATCGTATATGATTTTAATAGCAATTAAAAAGACATGTATTAGTAAAAATAGTAAACGACATCATATACCAATATATATGGTAAGTGCAAATAATTTTTGTAAAATACATTGAAAGATATATCTGAGGCAATTTCCTGTGTGGAATGTTATTTTGGTTCTTAGCAATTGTTTTTATCATCTTAACTTCTTCTATAATGTCTAATACAAATAATGGACTAGGGTTACATATCATGTTATTCGGTGTTTGTGTTTGATAACGCAATAAATTTTTCGTACGAACAGAAAATGAACATCTTATTAGGGATTGAGCATACTATTACATTTACCTCGACAAAGATTATAAGGTTAGTGAAGCGGATTGATTTCTTTGAATCATATAGTTTGAAGTTGAGATTATTTCGTATGATATCAAACCCACTAATAGAATAGAATGTTCTTTCTTTCAGAAACTTTTTGAATATATGTAAACAGTGAACATGAATAGATCTTTGCATGACCGTAAACTGCAAGTATTGGAGTTAAAATTAAATAATACATTTTTGTATTCTTTGAAATGTTTATACATTTGCATCAAAGAGAAACATGCCCATCTCCATCTTTCAATTATGAGAAAGAGAAGTGAGAAGTTTCCATCTTGTTTATTTTGATAGTAATTTGAGAGAATAATATTATGATGAGTGATTATAGTCATTTGGAATTACTAAATGATTTATTTATAAGTGAAAAGAAGTGTGGGGTTATATTAGATAAGAGTAAAAGTAATATAGTTTGGAAGTAAGACTCTATTGAAGGTGGAAAACTAAGATAATGTAATGAAGAGTAAAAATGTCAATTAATGTGTGTTTTAAATATGCATAAATTTATTTTCGGATATATAAAAGAACAAAAGTGCTAATAAATAATAATTTGCAAAAATAATTACATGATTGGAATACTTTTTATTAACCTCTTGTTTAGTTTTTTAGGTTTTTTTGTAGGAATGATATAGCTATATCATACCTATAGGTATTGTATGTATTTACATTTCATTGTAGATTAGTTTTGCTAAAAATAATTTGTAAAAGTAATCCAAATGTTTTAAATATTTATTTGTACGTAGTTGTGTTTTTTTTTTGTTACGGCAATGTAATTAATCTATTTAATTGGAATATAATTTATACTTTCATAGAATATGATATTTGTATAATATGTATTTATCTTTCATTTGTGGATTAGTTTTTTTTTTTTTTTTGCTGTAACGTATGTTTTTGTGGGGTTTTTATGTTTTAATTTAAGTATATATATGTTTTTTTATTTTTTTTAAGTTGACAAAAAAAAGAATTAAGTTGTAAATTTAATAGAATATATGGTGTATTTAAGATGTGTATTTATTTTGTATTTATGATT
Source organism: Lepidium sativum (assembly GCA_023374145.1). Classification (NCBI taxonomy): domain Eukaryota; kingdom Viridiplantae; phylum Streptophyta; class Magnoliopsida; order Brassicales; family Brassicaceae; genus Lepidium; species Lepidium sativum. The sequence continues at coordinate 3,377 of JAKUCM010007830.1, forward strand.
TTTAATTAAAATGTTAATTAAAATATAGGATGATGTAGCACTCCAAAAAAACAATATTCATCTGTATATATATATAAATAACTAATTCATCATGAATTAAGCCCTACATTCCAAGGCTGCACCTTAATTAAGAAAATAATCACAATTTCTAACAACTTAGACAGATCGAAAAAGACAAAAGAGAAACCCAAAATGGGAAGTTTATCCATCGCAGGTTTCCTCCTCAACAATGCATTCATGCAACTGGCACACTTTCACTCTCCCCATCACGACAAAATTCACTTCCTAGCTCGTAACTATTCTTTCTTTTTTATTATTACTTTTCATCATATTTTTTAATCTTATAATAGTTATCTTTATCTTATATATCAATTAACATAATGTTTGTTCATTCTTGTTGGTTTTAGCTTACTATCTTCCTATTAGTTATGTTATTTATAATTACATTTTTTTATTGACATCGATGAATATCAGCATATGTTAATTAAACTTTTTTATTATGTCTTACAAAACAAATTATATTGATACATAATATTTTATTATGAATTATGCCCTAAATATAGTAATAATTTGTCACAGATTGTTAAAGAATAGAGTCACAATGATTCGTAAAAAAATATATTTAAAAGGTCACAAATTATTACTAATATTCATAGTTACAATACAATTGTCACGATAAATCAAAATTTTTATAGTGATAGTACTCAAGTGAAGATAGTGAATCATTCTTAATAGAAAAAATTATTGTAAAATGGATAAAAGAATTTGAGAGAAGAACAAATCATGCTTTCTCTGATTTATCAAAGACAAAGTCTTCTATGTGAACTTGCTGCAAACTAGTTTAATTGGTTCAATGTTTTGAATCAATGTAATTGGTTTACTTTAAAATAGTTTTGGTCGGTTTAAGGCCAATTGTAATTGTGTATCTTTTGGTTACGATTAAATGAATGAAATCAAGTTTCCGTCAAACAAGATTGTCATGGTATCAAAGCAGAAAGTTTATGCGACCAAATTGTTGATAATCTCTTGTTTTCTCTGATAATCTTCTTCTTCGCCGATTAATTCTTCAATTCTTCTTCGTCTTCTCTATTACTTTCTTCTGAATCGTCTTTTTCGCCTCTGTTAATTTTTCTTCTTTCTTGGATATGGTAAGTCCAGAAAATTCAAACGCATGAGCAGTTGTTCCGGCTCAGGTAGTTGTGTCACCATATCTTCTCTCCAGTTCTGATAACCCAAAAGTAATTTCACCAATTTTGTTGAATGGTGACAATTACAATGAGTGGTATGTGGAAAGGATGAACACTCTGCAAGCTAAAAGAAAGCTTAGATTCATCGATGGGACCTTGACCAAACCAGCTATCAACGATCCAGATTATGAGAATTGACAAAATGTCAATTCAATGCTGGTTGGATTGATTCGAGCCTTAATCAAACCAAAGGTGAAATCTACAATAATTTTCATTTCTGATGCTCATCAACTATGGGAAGAATTAAAAGCTAGATTTTCTGTACGAAATGCTGCACGTATTCATCAAATTAAGGAGAATCTTGCCTCTTGTAGACATAATGGAAAAATTGTCGTAGAATACTATGGGAAATTGTGCTCTCTTTAGGAAGAATTGTAAATGTATCATCCTCTCCAAAATTGTACTTGTGGTGTTGCACAAACCATCTTGAAAGAAAGAGAAAAATAGAAACTACATTAGTTCATAATGGGATTTAACGATAGTAAGTTTAGAGGAGTTTGTACAAGAATGATTGGTCTTGATCCTTTACGTAGTCTTCTTGTTGCTTAGTCTCATGCCATCAGAGAAGAACAATGCTTGCCATCTGCACAATACCGTGAATATCAACAGAATGTTATAGGGTTATTTAATCGAGGTAATACCAAATCCATTCTAGGGTACAAACCTGAAAACTCTATCTTGGGCAACAACCAGTTCTTACTTGCTTCAACTGCGGTCGATCTGGTCACGAAAAAAGGTTGATGACACTTTGTTGGTTTTCTAGATTGGTGGGTTGAGCGTTATGACAAATAAGATCGATCAAAACATGGCGCTAAGAACAAAAGTACAAATCAAAATAAGGATAAGAAGTCACAAGTAGCAAGTGTAAGAAATGCTACAACAACGTGCTCTAATGGATCAATTTTTCCTGAGCTGACTTCTTCAACATCTCATCAATGACAAAAAAACATTAATTACTCATAATGGGAAGACACCTTATGAAGTCTTGTACGGAAAAGCTTCTAACTGTAGTCACTTGCGTGTTTTTAGTGCCTTTTGCTACGTCCATACCAAGCAAAAAAGACAAGTTGGAGAACACAGTAGACATTATGTGTTTATTGGGTATTCGTTTGGCCAAATAGGTTGGCGTATTTATGATATGAAAACTAATGAGTTTTTGGTCTCACGTGATGTTCAATTTCAGGAAGACAAGTTTCCTTACTTTAACAACTCTCTTTCTGAATCATTTCATGTCATTTCAACAAGATATATTGGATTCAGATTGGTTACCTTTTGACTCCACACAAACAAAAGGACGTTCTTCCAACATTGCAACATATTAATGAGATATGGAAACTCTTCCTACAAATTTGTATATACCTCCTATCAGTCCAAATACTCTTTCTAATTATGATATTTTTGAGTCTTCTACTTCTACTACAAATGAAAATCAAATTTCAACTAATTATTCTCCAAAACGAGTCAGCAAGATTTCTCGAATTCAACAACCCTCAATATGAATCAAGGACAATGTATAATACAATGTTCAATATGATGCTTTCACTCCTCATAATGATCTGTCCTCGAATCTTGACGCCAAATCTTTATATTCGTGGACAAGTTATATATCTGTTGAGAAATTCTCAGCTAAACACAAGGCGAATCTAAGCAAGATATTGGAAGCATATGAACCAAAAATTATTGGTGAGGTTGTTTGAATCAAGGTTTGAAATAACGCTATGAAAAATAGGTGGTTGCTCTTGAATATCAACACATATGGAATATAGTGAAACTGCCTCCAAACAGAACAACTTTAGGATCACAATAGGTTTATAAAAATAATTACAATTCTAATGGCATTATTGAAAGATACAAAGCTCATCTTATCATTCTTGGTAATAATGAGATTGAGGGGGAGGATTTCTCGAAGACTTTTGCACTAGTTGTCAAGATGACAACAATCAGATCTTTGTTTAGACTTGTAGCTGCTTGATGTTGGGATGTGTTTTAGATGGATGTTAACAACACTTTTCTACACGGTGATTTAGAAGAGTAAGTTTACATGAAATTGCCACCTGTATTTCGTCATTTTCATCCAAATAAAGTCTGCAGGTTAAGAAAGTTTATATGTCTTAAAACAAGCTCCCATGTGTTGGTTTAAAAAGCTATATGATGTCTTTCTATGTTTTGGTTTCACTCAATCCTATGATGATTATTCATTCTTCTCTTACAAAAGAATGGCGAAGAGATAAGAGTTATGCTATATTTTGATGATTTGCTGATTTTTGTGGGAATGATAATTACTTTGTCCAACGGTTCAAAGACTATCTTCATAAGTGTTTTTCAATGAAGGATCTTGGCAAGCTCAAATAATTTCTTGGTATATAAGTGAGTAAGGGAAAAGACGGTCGCAACGTAAATACACTCTTGATAAAATTTCAGATTGTGGTTTTTTTCGGTTCTCGAACTATTTCAACACCATTGGAACAAAACCATAAACTTGCTTAAGATTATGAACCTCTTTTCCCGGATCCAATATAGACGTCTAATTGGTCGTCTCATTTACCTCACCAACACACGACCATATTGTAATTACTCAATACATGTTTTGTGCAATCGCCAAGGAAAGCACATTGGATAGTTGCTTTACGGATAATTCACTATCTTAAGACATCTCCTGGTTATGACAATCATGTCCACTCACTCAAAGATCTTTAAGTGCATTCATTGTTATGATAGGAGATTCTCCAATTGCTTGGAAAATAAAAAAGCAGGATACCGTTTCACATTCTTCAGTAGAAGCAGAATACCAAGCTACAGATGCAGCTTTCGTGAAGTTAAATGGTTCAGAAAACGTTTTTTTGGATCTAGGTCTCTCAACGGAAACATTGGCACGTTTCTTCTGTGATAGCAATGCAACTATACACATTGCTACAAATCCCATGTTCCACGAACGAACAAAGCATAACATATCGAATCCGATTTTCACTCCATTAGAGATGTTGCTCGTGATGGTCTTATAAGCTTACAACATGTCAAGACCACATAGCAAATTGTGGATGTAATGACAAAAATTTTAGGGAGAGATCAATTTCAGTTCTTAATAATCAAGTTGGGGTTCATGACTTTCACTCTCCAACGTGTGGTGGAGTATTGCATAGTGGATAAAAGAATTTGAGAAAAGATCAGATCGTGTTTTCTGCTTCATTGAAGACAAAGTCTTTGTTAGAAAAGATGCCAAAACTATCAAGGGAAGGACAATTTTTGATTGTGCAAATTTAGGGTCTTCCGGTGAAAACTATCACCGTGCAAAAATAGGGTCACCGGAGTTCACAAGTGACCATACTTTGCTAAAAGACCTCCAGAAGAATTTTTGCAAAAATAGGACAAATCATGAAGACTATTCTTCCGCCTAAAAAGACAATAGAGCCATTGGATCCAAAAGACAAAGTGGTCCCAAGATTTACTTTAACTTGAAATTGTTATACCTTCTTTACTTTATGTTTTATGCTTTAAGCCAACACAAGACTCATTGTAGTTCCCTATTTAAAGGTTCAAAGAGGCATCAATAATGCTTTAACCCCTTTGGGGGAAATTCTCCCAATTCTCTTATTCTCTGCATTCTTCTTATACTCTCTACTTTACAAATCGTTGTCCCTCTATACTCTTTACATTTCCGCAAATTTTTTCATGGTATCAGAGCAAGGTTATGCTATGTTTGTGTGGGTTACACCTAGGCTTTGTTTGCAAGTTTGTTGTTCTTTGTTTTTGTGATAATGAGGAGAAATGTAGAGAGTGTGGCTGTGAGTTGTTCACATGAAAAGGGAGAAACATTCTTATAGAAAGTTCTCACCATTAAGCCTCATTCTCATCCTATATCACCATTGCTCCAAATTCTAGCTCTTTCTCTTGCTTTTTATTCGGTTTATGTTCAAAGCTTTCCTTTTTCGGTTTTCAAATTGTTTGTTTTGTGATAATGAAGAGGAAAATATGTGAGCTGTGATGTAAATCACTAGGGAGGGAAGAAAGTTTCCACCTTTAAGCTCCAAATCTATCTCCAAATCACTCTAGGTTCAAAAGTTTTGTTCTTTATCGGTTTTTATTTCTTTTAATCGGTTTTTCTTGTTACCTTGTGTCAAAAACGTTTTTTTTTTGTGACAATGAAGAGGAAAGAGATGGTGCTGTTATTTTATTTACAAGGGAAAGGATAAAGCTCCCACCTTTAAGCTCCATTTCCATCTCCAAGTCACTATTTTTGTGTCAAAACTTGCATCTTTTATTTTTTGTTTTCTTTGATTAAAATTTACCCTTTATGACAATGAGGAGGAAGATATGATTTGCTATGATATTAATCACAAGGATGAGAAGAAATCCCTCACCTTTAAGCTCCATTGACCTCTAAGTCCTAAAAAGGTAAGACTTTTGTTTGGTTTGTGACAATGAAGGAAAATGATGGTAATGTGGAAAAATTTTCATCTTTGCCTCATTCAATTCCAAATTCATGGTTCTATTTTCTTTTTGAGATAATGATGAGTAAAGATAATGGCTTTGGTGTGAAGAACACAAATGAGATACAAAAGTCTCAATCTTTGCTTCATCTAAACTCTAAATCTCATGTTTATTTTCTTTTTAACGACAATGAAGGGTAAATGATGGCAAAAGTGGAAAGTTTCATCTTTTAGTCTCATTAAAACTCAAAGTCGTGACCTTTATTTGTGTTTTAGATAATGAAGAGTGAAAATGGTGACTTTGTTGATCAATCATGAGGAAAAGAACAAAAGTCTCAACTTTGGTCCCATTTCCAACTCCAAATCTCATTTTCCTTTTTTTTTTAATGTGATAATGAAGGATAAAGATGGTGAATTTAGTGCAACTACAAGGAAGAGAATAAAAATCTCAACCTTTGTCCCATCTAAAATCCGAAATCACATTTTCTCTGTTTTTGTATCCATTTGGACGAGAACCTTGTGAAGAACAAGGCTTTGTCAATGAATCCATGGATAAAAATAACTAGGATCTTGAGTTGTTATTCTTTGTCTTTGATGATTAGAAGGCACAAAAGTATCATTGGTCCTTGTGGTGGGTTTATTTTAAAGGTGATCCATGGATATACGTTGTTTGACTCTTATGGGTTTAAACTCTTAGAACCATGCTGAATCCGTTTTTTTACTTGTTGTGACAATGAAGGAAAGGATAAACTATGGAAGAATATCACAAGATATTTACATAGTAACCTACTCCCTAGTCAATCCAAACCATCTGTTTTGTTTGTGTTAAGCCTTGAACAAAGACTTAGCTTCTTATGGAGTTCATAAGTCACTTAGTTCTTGGCTATTTTGGTTTGGACTTAAACTTGAGTGAACCTCGGTGAAAGAGCATAACTCTTATGAGTAAAGCATCTAAAGTATGTTTAATCCTCAAGTTTGTTTCTTTTTTATTTAAGAAGGGAAGAATGTATCTTCATGCTTGACTATTATTAATATAAGCATTTAAGACCTAGTGAATCCCACAAAGTCTCTAAAAAAAAAGGAATAAATCTCAGCTATTAGATCTTGCTAAAGCAAGTTCTTAAAGCCGTGTGAGTTTATATTCTTTGTTCTTGTTGAGATCCATGGAACGTGGTCAGATTCTTATGAAGTTGAAACCATTTGAACCATGTTGCATCCGTTTTGTTTAAAGAGAAGGATGAAGGCAAATGGCTGGCTGTGCTCACGTGAGTATTAGTTTTCAAATGCTTAAGGAATCTTATCATGTCTCACAAAACACAAGATGAGATCCATGATCTTCTTTTCTAAGCTCTTAAGATCATGATGAATCCAAAATCTTGTGGAAGTCTCAAGAGAAGTGAACCATAATGTGCTTTTTCCTTATAAATCTAAGGTCTTAAAATTATGATGAATCCAAGTTTCTTGAGAAGAAAACCTTGGACCGCTTATTGTCCTAAGTCCTTGGAATAACCATTGAAGGGAACTCACAATGTGCCATTACAAATCATTGTGAACCTGATGACTTTAAACTTCAAACAAAGGTGGTGTGGTAGAGACTCAAAACATAATGGGATACATAAGTTGTGTTAAATGGACAAACCAAGTTTGTAATTGATGTGTCTGCATTTTAGCATATTTTAGGGACATTATTTAGCATATTTTGCATTCATACATGCAGTATTATCATTGTTTTAGGTCCTTTTAAGTCTATTATGCTTATTTGGTATTGGGCATTGCATACATTGCATAAGGGTGAATTTTAGGTACTTCAAGAGCTTATTATAAAGTATTTTGGACTACAATAAGACCTGTGGGTGAATCGATCGGCCTAGAGTTGAAGTTCAGGACGTGATCTATAAGATTTGACATATCTCACTAATGCTCGACCATCACTTGGTCGAGCAGCTTTTCGCCCACAAAACATTGACTTTTTAGGGTTTTTTTTGTAAAAAAAGCTATAAATACTCCCTTAATGTAATTAGGAAAACCCTAGACGTTTTTACTTTTCTCTTAATCACAAAAAGACTTTTTCTCTTGTAATCTCTCTCTCTTGAATCTTAGATCCTTGTTGATCGTTTGGTTATTTGATTTTCTGCCTTTAATCATTGTTGTTCATCTCTTCTTGATATATCTTTTGATGTTAATGATTTATGTTTCTCGGTTTATGTTCTTCATCATGAATTTTGAGTAGATCCATTAGGGTTCTTGAGGATATGGTGAGATTAGGGTAGATCTAGGGATTTTCAGACTTGTTTAGGGTTGATTAGGCTTAGATCTCTTCAATTTAAGTGTGCTTAATGCCTATTTCTCTTTGATCAATTGAAATCTGATGGTTTGGTGTTTCCCACCCACAAAGTGTTTGTGTAAATGCTTGAATGAACTTAGGTTGAGATAACTTCTCCTAACTCAAGAGATTGGCTTTCTAGGGTGTTATTAGGCTTTGTTAGGTCTGTGTTTACTGCATCTTAAGCCACTAATCGTTGGTGAGAATCAAGTCTGGTTGTGGTTTAAGAGAGGTCTCATTGCATGAGAATGAATGTGATTGATGTGATTCCTTGCCTTGATGTCATCTAAATAGGTTGATAAACAAGTCTAGAACCCCTAAGAATGCTTTGATCATTGATCCCTAACCTCAAGAACCCATTTTCTCCCTTAATTATTTTGATCATTCTTGCTCTGTTTTTAGGCTAAAACTTTGTTTTAGATATGCTATGTTTTTGCACATTTCTCTGTTTTTTTTTAAAAAACAACAGAATAAAGAAATAACCACAACAAAGCGATAGTTCAGCGATCATAAAGGAATTCTCGTGCCTTGCGGGCCAAAGAATTCGCTTTATGATTGATCAACCTCGGAATGACTGATAAAGAAAAAACCAAAAAAGAAGAATATAACCGCGCGAACTTCTCTTGGTATGGACTAAAAGCAGGCCAGTCTTTCGGTTGATCAAGGATTCTCACCACTGTCTCGCAGTCTGTCGAAACCTCCACTTCTAAGATGTGAAGGGCCACCAAGGATTCCATCGCCCATAGTACCACTTCCACCTCTGCATGTGTAACTGAAAGACACCTTGAAACACCATTGGCTCCCATCCGATCTCCACCCACTTAATCTGAGAAGCAATACCAACCTAAACCAGTGAAAGGGTTGGTATTCTTCAAGAGCGCGTCCACAAAGCACTTAAAGCCCGTAAACTGCATATTAGTTGTGGTAGGGAAAACCAAGGGAGTGCCCTTACAATTTAATACCCCTAACCATATCGATGACCATTCGGCACAATCAGCAGCGGCCATACTCAACATCGTTTGCGGATCCATAACTTTACTAGAGAAGCAGAAGGCATTTCTCGCTTTCCAGATATGCCATAAAATCCAAGGAAATACCTGGCAATTAACCTTGACCGTCGTCAGCCAAAATAAATAATCCAAATTAACCCAAATATACGCCCCGGGGAATATGCTCGGGGGCGATGTACTGCTAGACAAAGCCCAAACCTGAAGGGCTGGCAGACATAGAAACAGAGCATGATTAACAGACTCTTGTTCCTCTCAACACGAGCACACCTAGTATCCCTAATAACTCCTCTCTGAGCCATATTCTTACGAACCGCAATACAGCCTGATAAAGTTTACCAGATGAAATGTCTAATCTTATGTGGACAATTCAATTTCCAAACAATACTATATAAGGCCTCAAAACCTGGTCCCAATTGAGTCTGTGTCGTATCCGACCACTGTTCAGCTAAGCGATATCCTGACTTTACCGAATATCTTCCTGTGGGCAAATAATGCCAGCCCCAATAATCTTGACGATCACGTAGTGGGATGGGAATACCAAGAATCAAACTTACATCTAGTGGATCAAAGTATTGATGAACTAAAATCTCCTTCCATTTACCCATCGACTTATCAATAAATTGATCAAGAGTCAGATCTGGGTATAAATTCAAAAGTTGCGTTCTCGCCGGTCTAGGATTCTTATCAGGTACCCACGAGTCAGACCACACTTTAATTGTTCTCCCGTTCCCAATTCTCCGTATACACCCCTTTTCTACCAGTCCCCTTGCAGAAAATAAACTACGCCACCCATAGGAGGACAAAACCTTCAGGGGGGCCTCTAATAAACATTGATCCTTATAATAATGACCCTTTAACACTCTTGCTAATAGAGAATCCGGATATTCTAAAAGGCGCCAAAGTTGTTTAGCCAACATTGCTGTGTTAAAATCTTCCAACTTCCGTAACCCCAAACCACTTTCCATTTTAGGTTTACACAGTGCATCCCATCTGCGCCAATGTATTTTTCTAGTCTCCCCTGACCTAGACCACCAAAAGTCAGCGATTGCCGAGATTAAGTTCTGGATAATTCCAGGCAGCTGATAACAAAACATTACATATGTTGGTAAAGATGTTAACACAGACTTAATCAACACCTCTTTTCCAGGTTTAGATAGAAATCTAGTGGACCAGTTACAAATACGGGCTTGTAGCTTGTCCCGTACAAATACAAAAATTTTTGTCTTCGCACCCCTAAATTTTCTGGGATACCTAAATACGTACCCATTCCACCCAGCGTAGTGATCCCTAGTACCTGTTGAATCTCCAGTCTAATTGAATCCACAACCGTGTGTCCCAAAAGTATAGATGATTTCGTAAAATTGCTCGGTTGCCCATATATCAATTCATATTCCTTTAAGATTAATAAAATATATCTAGCCTCTGCTACAGTTGCCTTACAAAAGAATAAACTATCATCCGCAAACAGAAGATGCGAGATTGCCGGACTTGCCCGAGCTATAGATAACCCTGTAATCAATTTATGTTTCTCGCCCGCCTGTAATCGAAAAATTAACCATTCCGTACATAAAATAAATATGTAAGGTGATAATGGGTCCCCCTGCTGAAGTCCCCTCTTAGGTATAATACAACCCCTAAGGACACCATTAATAAGCACTGAGTACTCAACATTTGTTAGACAAAACATTATGCACTTCACTTGTCACTCACAAAAACCCATTTTACGAAGCATAACTCTTACAAAATTCCATTAAATCCTATCATAAGTCTTACTCATATCAGTTTTGATAGCCATATACTTCCCTCTAACTGAGTCGTTTGTGCGCAAAGCGTGAAACATTTCCTGTGCAATCAAGATATTGTTAGAAATCAATATTGCAGGAATGAAAGCCGATTGAGTTTCCGAAATCAGCTTTGGCAAGAATCTCTTTAATCGTAAACACATAACCTTAGATATCAACTTATAAGCAACATTACATAAACTTATTGGCTTAAATTCAGCCATTTTAGTTTGGCGCACTATTTTTGGAATTAGACAAATATTCGTCTTATTCAAGCTCTTTTCAAAAAAACCCTATGTTAAAAAATTATTAACCAATACAATTAGATCTTACTTAACCGTCTCCCAGGTATATTGAAAAAACAAAGCAGTCATACCATCCGGACCCGGTGACTTCCTCGGATCCATCATAAATAATGCTATTTTAACTTCTTCCTCAGTTGTTACCCGCATTAGCCATTGATTATCTAACTTTGTTACCCTGGACTCTATAATATCAGTATTAATCCTTGTGTGACCCACACTGGTAAATAAATCCCTAAAATACTGGGACGCTTCCCAAATAAATCCTCATGTTTGGTCACCTAGTCACCATGATGGTTTATAAGACCTACAATTTTATTTCTTTCTCTACGTTATTGGGTTTGGGCATGAAAAAACTTAGTATTCTCATCACCCTCCAATAACCATTGATTCCAACTTTTTTGTTTCCAAAAAGCCTCTTCCTCCATATATGCCTTTTTCAAATTCATCGTTGCCTCCAAAATACCCCTCGGATTATCATCAGAGGAATTTTTGCAACCCAGAATCTGCTTTAGTTCTCCTATTTTCTAGCGCCCGGAAAGGCCGATTTTGCTTCTCCAATGTGAAATTTCACGACCATAACAAATAATTTTCCTAGCAAAGGACAACCTATCTCGAGGCAAGAATCCCTGCCAACTCTTTTCCATAGTCTCTTTAAGTCCATTCTTAGAAATCCACCTCTTATCGAAAATAAATTGTTTTTTACCTGGGGGACCTGATCCTTGAATCGACCAATGATAGGCCAATGATCCGACCCAATCATCTCCAAATATTCTACCTCAGACAATGGAAATAAATCATGCCAATCCCCATTTCCAAAATCTTTATCCAACATACACCTCACAATGCCATTGTGGCGAACACCCCTCCAGGACCAAGAATTTTCATTTTTCGGAAACTCTACCAGACCACAATCCTGAATCATCTGATTAAATGACAAGAATGATATAGCATTTCGTAGCACTCCCCCTTGCTTTTCATGATTCCCTGACAACTTATTAAAATCTCCAATGATCATCCATGGTGCTGATCTATTTATCTACATCCGGGTTAATCGTTCCCATACGTAATCCTAGTATCGTTGTACCGGCTCCCCATACAAAAAGTTAAAAAAATTTTTTGACCCTCTATTTTAATTGAGATATCAATCATATTTTTAACCTTATAATTAATGTCATAACAAAATGGTCAGAATAAAATAATGCCAAACCACCGCTATTACCAATTGGTTCAACTGTAGTTAAAAACTTATAACCGAAGTGAAACTGCATAATAATGCCGAACCACCGCATAAGAATTTTTTGTCTCTGACAAAAATAAGAACTCTGGTCAATACTTTGACCAAATATCTCTAAGATAACTAATTAAAACCTTATTACCAATTCCCTGACAATTCCAGCAAAGTGTTTGAAAATTCATATGTAAAATATCAATTTTGGAGCCATATTATACTCCGAACTTTCCCGCAATATTACTCGAATAAATATAAAGGAAATGAAAATTACCCTATAACAATCACACCCATTTGCACATTCCCATATTTAAGCAAAATCATGGCCCAATCACTATGTAGTTTTATTGAGAACCCGACATGTAAAATTTTTTTGAAAACCCACGTACTCTCCTTAAATTTAATCTTTGTCCAATATAAACCAAGACCACTTATAAACCCATAAGTTGTATCGGGCCCCAAACTTGGCCAGTTAGAATTAGACCCAATCTTAAGCCCATTTAGCCTTCTACAAAAAAGTGTATTAAAAAAAACAAAACTAGGTAAAGTTAAGAGCTTTATTCCCCATATATTTCTGAAAAATTTCATTAAACTGCTATAACTAATTGGACTACAAACGTGTCTTATTATGCGGCTACACAAAGAGTAGCCATACCTAAATAAAAGTGTAAAAATCATAAAAACTTAAAGTTTCTTTGAGCCCTTTTCATGCTCCTTTGTCTTCACCTCCTTAGGCTTAGTCATCCTCGGTGTTTTCCTTGGAGACAAGGTTTCCATTAAGGCCATTTTCTTCGTACTCACTCCCCGTAATGGCATTATTGCCTTTGACAAAGACTTCCCCACTCCAATCATTGGCTGAACCAACATTGCTTCCTTATCACTCTGCATTTTTGCAACAAATGCAGTATGAATTTGCTATTCTTCAGCATCTGTCAGCTCTTGCTGGTTAGATACTAACTCATTAGAAACATTGTTGCCCAAATCTGAATTCTCTTGTAACTCCAACTCAGCATTCTCAAAAAATCCCACCACATTCTCTCCACTAACCCACTGCATATCCTCCTCCACATTTTCTGTCTCAGCACTTAGCCGCTGCAGACCCAATAAAGATGCAGAATCTGCATCTCCTCCCGAATCCTTCACTACAGCCACATGACTGCCCATAGTTTATTCCAAAGACCCACCTTGATCACTCAATGCATTCTAGAACAGAGGACGTCGAACCTTGTTCCCAGGAACCACCAACTGAGTTTCTTCCTCTTCAGATCTCTGAAAAGAAACTAAACTAATAAGCCAAGACCCGACACCACACTAAACCAGAACAAAAATAAATACCAATACCTGACCAGTCCCTATCGGCGGAGCCAGAGCAGTCCCTGTGTCACGACTCCGTTTACTCCCCACATTCAAGTCCCTAACAGTCACATCTTGAGATACTAGACCATTATTCCGTTTTCCCCCAATTAATGCTCCCTTGAAGCTCCTGTTTTTCCCAGAATTTCCTAACCCACGAGTTTCTATACCAGTTTGTTCTTTTTTTTAATATCATTTTAGTCTTATAACACACACTTGAATCGTGTGTCATTCTGTAGCAAAGTGAACAGAATCCTACCAGCCTCTTATACTCAAACATTACTTTAGATTCTCTACCTTCTTCAAACTCTAAGATTGAGGAAAATACCAAAGGCTTAGAACAAGGCACCTCTATCAAAACCTGACCCTTTATGACATCAATATTAGTTACTGAGCCCAAAGATCCCGCTACCAACCTATATACCTCCTCGACTCTATACTCGAAAGGTATCCCCGTTATCCTAATCCAGAGTCGAATTAAGTTTGGATAGTCTGCATCAGCCATTGCTTTCCACGGGGCATATGTGACCATCCAACTATCAAAATTAATTGACCCATACTCTAGAATGCTAAGCAAGTCAGATTCAGATTGGAATTCAAATTGAAAACGACTGTTACCAAGATTCAGTCCTCTAACCCTACCCACTAAATTCCAAAACTGAGGCATACGAAAAAGAAACGTATCTACGTTTTGGATACATGGATTTAAGCATCTGCCCATCATTACCTTTGAACTACGCGCCAGTAATTTCGAATTATCAATTTTTGGAATCCTGATCTTTAGCAAACGAGGTGGAGATGAGACTGCCACACCCTTTTTACTCACCCCCAGCTGAGCCATTAGACTTACTGCAGAAGGGAAACCAGAAGAAACACTAAGCCAACAGTAATTATTTTCGAAAACAAAAAACCTTGAATGAGATGAATAAAATGAAACCCAACAAGGGTCTTTATACTCAGCCCAACCAACAATTATTTGAACTGTTTCCTGCCTATTTTCTAGGTTTGTTACCACCCTACAAAAGTGGAACACCAATAGTCCCAAATATTTAAATGTCAACCTATCTAACAAAAATTAAAATCCATACCAGATTTTTTGAAAAAGCGATTATACTAGTCAAGATATATTCATTACCAGAATTTGTTTTCCTAATATTTAAGCCATAAAATTCTGACACCAAATCATATCCCCTAACTACTGTCATTGGTTCCTTCAAATTTGAAAACCAAAATAACATACTCACTTTTTCGACTCTATAACAAAGTTTATGATAAACTACCCCAAGCGTTAACCACGTAAAATTCAAAATGCTCACCAATAAAGAGTGTGCCTCATTCCTAAGTGTTTCACCCATATCATACTTTGAGATATTCCAATTGCTCCATGTCCTATACTTGTGCAGTAACCTCGCAGTCCATGGAGAAAAGAAAAAACACTGTGAGATACATGAACTCAAAGTATAAACTCTATTCAGATCTTCACTTCTAGTAAACATCAAAAACTGTAATCTCCTAAATTGTGCTGCATCGAAAACCCCTTGCAGATTACCAAATATACTCAACACTCTCAGTTCCCAATCCCATGATGTACAGTCCCTCTTATGAACACTTGTACTCATGCCTATGATTGATTTAGTTTGTGTACTACGATCATTGACCTCTATATCATGACGCTGCCCACCTACTTGGTTCCTAACCCTACTCACGGGCCATATCTCTATTTGTAAAATCCGATATCCATGAGAGGAAAAATCATTCCGTCTATGACTCTCTACTTTCCCAGCCTTTAAAACAACCAACTTTACCAAGATCATACCATTATACTTCTCTCTGGATGTAATGTTTCCAGAGAGAAAAATCATAGTCCCCTGATTAAGAAATTGTATAAAATCACCTCTTAGTCGTAACGCCAAATAAACAAATATATCCAACAAGCCATGTAACCTAAGCCAAAACATTATTCCCAATATGACCACTCAAACTTACCTTAGAATATCATGATTGGAACCTGAAACGACCGCAAGAAGCTACCCCAGAATCACCCGAATCACCAACCCACTGCACAAGCTAAGGATCCGTCACCACCCGCCCCGCGATCTTCGCGCGATACCCAAGACGAGAAAAGACGCCAAACTCGTAAACCCGTAAAACCACTTGTTTTCGTACTTTGTTTTAGTGCTTTGTTTTCATCCAGTTTAATTTGCACCACAACACTTACCTTAATCATGATTGGCTTGGATTAGGTTGAGTATATTGTATTCCGATTGCTAGTTGCTAGCTCAGTTGGATTGACACCTTATTGTACTGCATTGATCACATATAACAGTAGGTTTATTTGATAGTCAAAACGCTGTTATCAGTAATCCATGGACAAAGTCTCTCCTTCAGACATTATCATCCAAGAAAGAAAAAGGCTAACTCCTATAAACTTATCTCTTGTGTCAATCTATTTCTTGAGTTGATTTCTTTTGGATTATATGCTTGCAAATTCGTTTAATTTGTTTGTTTTTCCTCATAATGATCACTTTAAAATCTTAAATCTTGCTATATCTCTTATTAAAGGTTTAAGGCAATATCTTGTGAATATTCTCAAGGGAAGAACATTTGAACGGATGAAACTCAAAAGATGACCGAGAGCATGTGTTGTTATGGAGTAATGCTATAAAACTTCAATTGATTAATAGTACCTTCACCTAGTAAAGAGAAAAGAAGCTCCATACCAAGTCGGACTCCACCGGTTCATGAAGAATCAAAGAATTTGTGACAATCCGACCATGGAGGTGTTAACTCAAGCCGTGAAGGGGAGAAAGCAAGAAAGCAAGTTTCAGATCTCCTCATGCGAATATGAAACAAAAGGGTGCCTTCTAAAACCTTAACTCATTTCTAATTTCTTTACTTATATACCAATTACTCATGTGTTTCAAACCTATAAATCTAGTATCTTCCTTTAAGATCACGGCTTAACACTACTTTTTCTTATGAAAGGTACGTAAACCGAGAGCAAAGCCAAAGAAAAAAATTGACAAATGCCTCTTGGACGTTGAAATGGTGAAAGGAAGAAAGGAGGAGGGACATAATCTTGGAAAAATAAGCCAAGTTTGTCCCAAATTATTCTTACATTGGATCATCATCAAACCGAGAAATGGGCTACTCTCTAAAGAGTCTTGTTGTGGATACTCAAAAAGAAAGCAATTGGTGAAGTAGAAAAGATCAATGTTTGAGTGATTTACAAGAAGAGTATACCACCTCAAGTTCTGGTTTGGTGATGAGAGATTGCCTTTACATATGAAATATGAAGAGCAACACTTTCACAATGTGAAGAGAGAAGGTCATGGCTGACAGCTCCTCGACCATGAGGGGGAGTGTAAGATATCATGGCCGTAGCAAATCAAACCTTCGGCCATACTTTGAATGGAGATCAATGTGACTTCACAACGATGTGAGATACAAAGTAAGGAAAGGGTCAAAATGAGACATTGTATGCCAAAGCAAGAAATGAGGATGGAACATCCAAACACCTCATGTCTACAAGGCTGCAAATGTATGACACTCACTTAGATACTTTTACTAGTAATCATACCTCTTGTGCTCTTTGTGTGAATCATGAGCTAGGTGCAACAAAAGAGCCAAAGAAAGGAAGCATTGAACTTCAAACGATTGACTCAATCAAGGAAGGGTATATTTGTGGTGATGACCAAACGAATGAGCCTCATTGGATGCACACACACAAAGGACTGAAGCCTTAAGAAGAGTCCCAGAAATAAAGGCATTTAACACATCATCAAGACCATAGCTATACCATTGAAGTCGTGAAGCCTATACTCTTTTTCCCTTGGTAAATTTTTGTCCCATGAGGTTTTCTTTATCAAGGTTTTTAATGAGGTAGTTATTTGCGGTTTCCAAACTTGGTCTTTGGTGTCCCGTCACCTCAAGCTTGCGGGGAAGTGTTAGAAAAGAGGCCAAAACTATCAAGGGAAGGACGATTTTTGAATGTGTAAAATTAGGGTCTTTCGGTGAAAATTATCACCGTGAAAAAATAGGGTCACCGGAGTTCACAAGTGACCATACTTTGCTAAAAGACCTCAAGAAGAATTTGTGCAAAAATAGGGCAAATCATCAAGACGAGTCTTCCTCCTAAAAGGATAATAGAGCCATTGGAGCTAAAAGACAAAGTGGTCCCAAGATTTACTTTAATTTGAAATTGTTGTACCTTCTTTAATTTATGCTTTATGCTTTATGCTTTAGGGCAACACAAGACCCATTGTAGTTCCCTATTTAAAGGCTCAACGAGGCATCAATAAAGTTTTAACCCCTTTGGGGGGAGTTGACGTGGAATCCCGAAGGAATCGTCACTCCAAGTTGTAAGGATAGTCTTTGGTCTTCAAAGAATTTGAGTAGCCCCCACCTTAGGTATATCAAACCTAATAAGCAAGGTGGTGGAACCACAAAATGTTGACTCGAGTAGCCTCCACTTTTAGTATATTAAACCAAAGATTGTTGTTATTTCGACTCGCCCCTTCGAACTAATGGCTAGGAATGGCCACACAAGCGTGATGGAAATCACTTGATAAACCAGTTTGATCCCTTGGATATGACACACCAAGAAATATTGAAAAGTTCACAAAGAACAAAAGATAATCACTCTCAAATTTATTGATAAAAAATTGGATCCTCAAAAATGAGAATTACATGAGTTTATAAAGAAAAGAAAGGACTCTCTAGATTCCTCTAGACTTATTGAATGTCTTACATATGAAGACTAAAGACTACTAAGTAAATGAAAAGTAAATGTCACAATTTACTATGACTTGAATGAGAAGGACTCTTGAACTTTTGGCCTCCAAAATATCTTTTAGTCTTCCAAATTCGTCACTATTCATGGGCTGGACTTTAAGACTTGATTTATGACTTCTCTTGGACTTATAGAAGGCTCAAAGTGGGTTGGACTTGACAAGTATAAAGTGTAATGGATTCATTATGTTGTTATATGTCCAAAAGGCCTTGAATAAATCCACAAATGTTCTTCTTGATTTGTTTAGCTCGTGATCTTGTAATTTAACCGGCTTGAATCCACAAATTTCTCTCGTGATCTTCATTGCTTAGCTCCAAGTTCTCCTTAGCTTTATTGCTGCTTTCCATGATCATATCATCCCCTTCCTCTTGATAAGGATTTGACCTCAAATCAAGTTCATCTACATCAAAAGGAATCAAGTCAGAAATGTTAAAGCTAGAACTGATTTTGTACTCACATGGCAAGTCTATCTTGTAGCCATTTTTATTGATCTTTTACAAGACTAGGAATGGCCCAATGGCCCTTGGCATTAGCTTAGACTTCCTTTGAGCTAGAAATTGTTCCTTCCTCATGTGAACCCAAACTAAGTCTCCGAGTGTAAAGCTCTTCTCATGCCTTCCTTTGTTGGCTTGCTTTTGATATTGCTTAGTCTTTCGCTCAATGTTAAGCCTCGTCATTTCATGAAGCTTCTTGACCATCTCAGCTTTCTTTTTCCCATCTACTTGAATGTCCTGTGCACTTACAACAAAGCCTAGAAACACAAGGTTATCCGAACAAAATGTACACTTTTCAAGTTAGTATATAGCTTTTCTTTTCTAAGTACACCTAAAACCGATTTCACATGCTCATCGTGCTCTTCCAAACTTTTGCCAAAAACCAGAATATCATCAAAGTAGACAACCACAAACAAACCAATAAAATGTCTCAAAACATGGTTCATTAACCTCATGAACGTGATGGGTGCATTAGTTAATTCTTAAAGGCATGACTAACCACTCATAAAGACCATGTTTTGTTTTAAAAGCAGTTTTCCATTCATCAGCCTCTTTCATTCGAATTTGGTGATATCCACTCTTAAGATCAATTTTAGAAAAGACACAAGAACCATGCAGCTCATCTAACATAGCATGTAAGCGAGGAATTGGGTGTCTATACTTTACTGTGATATTATTGATGGATCTACAATCAACACACATGCGCCAAGTTCCATCCTTCTTAGGAACTAGTAAAACGGGTACGACACATGGACTCATGCTCTCACGAATATATCCTTTCTCCATCAGCTCACTCACTTGATTTTGCAACTCCTTGGTCTCTTCTGGATTGGTTCTATAGGCTGGACGGTTTGGAATGGATGCTCCAGGTACAAAGTCTATTTGATGCTTAATCCCTCAGATTGGAGGTAGACCAATAGGGTTCTCATCCGGAAATATATCTTCAAAATCCTGCAACAAAGAAGAAACACCACTAGGAAAACCGGGGTCAAGGTTAGTAGAACTCATAAAGACTTCTTTGTACATAAGTACAAATATAGGCTGATGTGAAACCAAAGCTCTCTTTATCTCACTTGACCTCACAAAGAAATTTTGGTGTTTTCTCTCTTTTCTCTCTTTGTGTGTTTCACTCTTAAGCTCACTCTTTTTTAGTGTTTCTCTCTGAATCTCATTCTCTTTTTGGTACTTTGTGTTTGAGTCACTCATAGCTCTCTCCTCACATTGCTTTAGAAGCAATAATCTTGATAGATCTCATTAGGAGCCATAGGAACAAGCGTAACAGTTTTCCCCTTATAACCAAATGAATGCTTGTTGGTGAAACCATCATGAACAACTTTCCGATCAAACTGCCAAGGTCTCCCAAGAAGAATATGCCCAACCTCCATTGGCATAATATCACAAATCACCTTGTCCTTATACTCCCAATGCTAAATGGAACCAAAACTTGCTTTGACACTTTGAGTTCTCCAAACTCACTTAACCATTGAAGATTATACGGCTTGGGATGTTTTCGAGTAGTCAATCCCAATTTCTCCAAGAGTGTAGTACTCGTCGCATTTGTACAGCTCCCTCCATCAATTATAAGACTACACACCTTATCAAGAACAAGACATTGCATTTGGAATAGATTCCTTACGCTGCACGTTCTCCTCTAGTTTATCTTGCACACTCAAAGACGTTCTAGCTACCAAAAGATCACCTTTGACTGCAGGTAACTCCAGTTCATCTTGAGATGACATAGAATCTGAAACCATTTAATCTTCGGTTTCATACTCTCCATTGGCTTCAAGTATTCTTACCCTCTTGTTTGAGCATTCATTTGCATAATGTCCCCTGCTATGACATGTAAAACATTGCACATCACGATTACTTGTAGAATAGGGTTCAACTTTACCTTTGACCTTTTGTCGGCTAGTATTCGGCTTTGATTCAAACTTTGGTTTTGGAACAATTTTGTCTTTGCGTGAGTAGCTAGGACGTTGAGTAACAGAACTCATGATATAAGTTTAACATGTGCTACCCGTCCTCTTGAGCTGCTGCTCCACCAAGATAGCCTTATGCAACATATCTTCCAATTCCACATAATGTTGCATCTCTACTCGGTCTTGGATCTCACGATTCAAACCACTAAGAAATCTGGCCATGGTAGCCTCACGATCTTCGTCTATATCGGCTCTCATCATAAGTATTTCCATCTCTTGAAAATATTCCTTCACACTTCGGTTTCCTTGCACCAATCTCCTAAGTTTTTGATGTAACTCTCGGTGATAGTGACTAGGAACGAACCGTCGTCTCATCAAGGTTTTCATGTCTTCCCAAGTCTCAATGAGTCTTTCTCTATTTCTTCTCCTGCTTGTCACCACTTGACACCACCAATTAATAGCATAATCATAAAATTCAGTGGCTGCAACTCCTACCTTGTTGAGCTCGGAATAGTCTTGACAATCAAAAACGAGTTCAATCTTTTTCTCTCATTCGAGATAGGCATCTGGATCGCTCTTTTCTTGAAATGATGGAATTTTCAGCTTAAGTCCCCATAAATTATCTTCAGTCCGACCTCTTTCTTTCATAGCTTGTCTAGGTCTCCTTCGACTCAAGTTAGATGAGTGTTCATCTCGACCATAGTAGTCAACACCGCCTATTTGTACTTCCGCCGGTGGTGGATCTCCTTGTACGTTAGGCAGCCGAGGTTTTTGCCTAAGTGTTATCTCATTTTGAACTTGATCCAAACGTTCGTTGACTGGTTTCATCTCAACTCTCAACAAATGGGTCATCTCTCCTATCAAAGCTTGAATTTGGAGATTTGGAATTCTTAGTATTTGCTCACTCTCCAGATTGTCATTATTGTCGTTTTACATACTTGGAACCTGTAAAAAAAAGATTTGTTAATAGAAAAATGCCTCAAATTATCGGCTTTTCTCTCACATGCTCTCACAACCTTATGCATTTTTTCTCTCTTTTTGAATCTTAAAATTTTCTTATAGAACTAATCAAACACTCTTTGATTTGCTTTCCCTAAGGTTGAGTGACCTAAAAAGTATCACAACTCAAGTATTAGATAGATCTTGGTACGCAAACAAACAACGAACAAGATTTTTTTTAAAAATAATAGAAGATGCAAGAGTTTTTTTTATATTCTTTTTTTCTTGCTTTTTTTTTTCTTTAATTAATTAAGAAGAAAATATTAAAAGATAGAAGTTGGAAAGATAGAAGATGAAAATATAGAAGATGAAAAGATAGAAGTTGGAAAGGTAGAAGATGAAAAAATAGAAGATAAATAGATAGAAAATGAAAAGATTAACAAACTTGGAAGTGTGCTCTGATACCAAATGACGCGGAATCCCGAAGGAAACGTCACTCCAAGTTGTAAGGATAAACTAGGTTGATCCCTTGGATATGACACACCAAGAAATATCGAAAAGTTCACAAAGAAAAAAAGAGAATCACTCTCAAATTGATTGATAAAAAGTTGGATCCTCACAAATGAGAATTACATGAGTTTATAAAGAAAAGAAAGGTCTCTCTAGATTCCTCTAGACTTATTGAATGTCTTAAAGATGAAAAGTAAAGACTACTAAGTAAATGACAAGTAAATGTCACAATTTACTATGACTTGAATGAGAAGGATTCTTGAACTTTTGGCTAGTCTTCCAAATTCGTCACTATTCATGAGCTAGACTTTAAGACTTAATTTATGACTTCTCTTGGACTTGTAGAAGGCTCAAAGTGGGTTGGACTTGACAAGTATAAAGTCCAATGGATTCATTATGATGTTCTATCTCCAAATGGCCTTGAATAAATCCACAAATGCTCTTCTTGATTTGTTTAGCTCGTGATCTTGTAATTGGACCGGCTGGAATCTCCAAAACTCTCTCGTGATCTTCATTGCTTAGCTCCAAGTTCTCCTTACCTCCTTGTTGCTTTCCATGATCATATCAGGAATTCTCCCTATTCTCTTATTCTCTCTACTCAACAAATCGTTTTCCCTTTATACTCTTTACATTTTCGCAAATCCATTCAGTCTTCTTTGTTAAATTGTTGCAGACCTATTTAATTGGCTCAATGTTTTGAATCAGTTTAATTGGTTTAGTCTGAAATAGTCTTGGTGGATTTAAGGTTAATTGTAATTGTGTATATGTTGCTAATGATTAAATGAATGAAATCAAGTTTTCGTCAAACAGAATTGTCAAGACTCGTAACGAGATAAGTCATTTACAAAGTTTTTGAGTGACCATGTATGACAACATGCAAGATTCAAAGTCAAAAATGAAATGGGAAAATATCAATTTAACCATGTAATTATCAAAAATAGTTGATATAACCTTGATTCGGATGTGGTTGATTAAACCTTCAATTTTTGTTGACTTTTGAAAAAACCCTCAACTTTGCGTTGACTCGGCCAATTGAACCTTTCAATAATCCCAAATCAAAATTGACTTTGAAATTGAAAGCCAAATTGGCTTCTAGAACTTTGATTCACTTCTTATCTTCTTTTAGAAGAACCCCTAAGCTTGATTAATTTTTTCCAAGAATAACCTTAAATTCGTCAGTTTGAAATGTTGTTTTTGATACTTCAAACCGATGAATTTGAGCTTATTCTTGAAAAAAGAGAAATCAAGCTTAAGAGTGCTTCATGAGGAAGATAAGAATTGAATCAAACTTCCAAAAACTAATTTGGCTTTTGATTTCAGAGTCGATTTCGATTTGGGGATATTGGAAGGTTCAATTGGCCGAATCAACACAAAGCTGAAAGTTTTTTCAAAAGTTATTAAAAATTGAAGATTTAGTCAAATACATCCAAAGTTCACATTAAATCAATTATTTTAGATAATTATAAAGTTAAATTGATATTTTCCAAAATTAAATTGTTTACTTTATTATAAGAGAAACATTTTGCAAGAGTGTTTGACAAAATAGATTATATATTGTATCAGATGATGTAAGACCATCTCTATATATTTAACAGTCTTTTAATGAAAATAATGATATATAACAAATTAAGAAATCTTATTTTGGTTTTAATATTTTAGGGGTTCCAATGGTGGAACCCCATTAGGGATTCTTAAAAAAACAAATACTCAAAAACTCATACTTATTTGTCTTAAGCCAACAAGAACCACGTTTTATAGCTATTACCAATGGTTCCACAAGCATTATCCACAGTTTGCTTCAAGAAGTAGACTTTGTCACTATACATCTATCAACAACACCGAACCAAAATGAGACTAGATTACAAAAAAAAAAAGAGGGTTCCTTCTGATACACATAACAGATAAGTGTTAATAAAAAACTCACCTTCTTCATGAGAAACAGTTACATTTTTCTCAAGGTAGTTAAGAGTATCAGTAACATATTCCTCACACAGAGAGCTTTTGATCAAATAAGACTATCTAAGCCAGTTTTGTAGGAAATTGAGTGTTGAAAATTCAACTACCTAATCATCTCTAACCATATAAACCCACTATTCCATTAAAAGTATCAATAATTAAGCCTAGAAAGCAAGCTTCAATAATTTCAAAGCATTAGTACTAAATTTTTTGTAAAAAATTCTTACCTAAGGGGATGGAGTCAACGAAAGATCTAGCGTTAGAAACCAAGGTCAGACCCAGCAAGAGAAGAAGAAAGGTTCCAACTTTGAGACTCATGATTCCTAATAATAAGAACACAATATCAGAAATAAGATAATCAAGTAAGCCCTTTTACGAAAGATGCATCAAAATGATTCACAACACCTGAGATTTTCTGCCCCAAATTAAGAAGATTCATTCAGAATTTTGGAAACAGAGATTTACCTTTCTGGAGAATCTAATGAATGAGAAAAGAGGTGATGATTTTCTCGAAAATCAATGAGTAGCAGATTGCGTATGAATCTCATCAAGGTCAGATTAGGTATTTTTACTTTATAAGCAATTATCCGACAATGTCATCTCATCGCTTGCGCCTTCACCTTAGCAAGCTTGCTAATCTCATCAGGATGATCCATGCAATACTACATATGCTCTTTCAGTTTAGAGCTCCAGAGTAACCAAAAGGAGTTAGTTCAAGCAAAGGAAAGAGAAATTCCCAGGTGTTAACATAGCATATTCAAAAACAAACTCAAACTCTTTGTTCAAGCTGTTTGCTTGAGCAGTTTCAGCATTTCCTCCACCATATCTCTTGTTAAAATCCTCCTTTACTCATTCCAAAAAGGCCATTGGAATCTGACTCCCAGCAGAATCAACCGCAACAACACAATAGGTTGCACAACAAGAACACATTTAATTCTACATAGTACATACAGCAGAAGACATTCCCTTTCGGGAAATCTGGTGGCATTGATGTAATATGAATCCGAAATGATTACAACGAACGGATCATCACAAAAGGTTACAATCAAACCCCAGACTCTTTGAGTAAAAGCTCGTCTAAACACATGACCTAAGAAACAATAAGAAAATCAAACAACCAGTAAGAAAACCATATCCCAGATCAATGTTGTTACTCTTCCAAATACTATCAATTTCTACAGAGATCTATTGCAATTCAAAAATATAGATCTAACCCTAAAAGTTTGGTTTTGATTGTTCCAGAGAGAAATCACAATATATGAACCCATAGATAACTCGCGTGTACGTTAAGCAAATACACAGTGAACGGAAAAAAGAGATGAACCGACAAAAACTTAGACACAAATCAAGCCGAACACCAAGTTGTGAGAGATTAAGACCACACATAAACATGTGTACAAATCAAAAAGAAAATGACTTACTGAATCCATCTTCGACAAGGTAGTTGAAGGTATGACCGTCGTAGTTGTAAGTGAACTTGTTATTCGAAGAAGGAAGCTTCTGGAAGCACTGAGCAGCGATTGAGGTAAAATTACCTTTGAAATCAGTGAACTCAACGAGGATCCCCGAACCACGAGTGACAAAACTGTAAATCAACGATTGTTGCGCCACTTTTTTTCTTTTTCTTTCCTTCAAATCTTCGTCCTGGATCCAATCGACCATCCGATCAGAGAATTTTATGGCGGTCGTGAGAAAAGAGAGCAAAATGAGGCGAAGAAGAGAGACCCAAAAAGGCGAAGAAGTGAGAACTGAAAAAACTTTTTTCCTTCAAACGACAAAGCTAATCAGAAGAGGTCATGTCACCATTTCTTAGAGTTCTTAAATCTCTCTACTAAGAACCGGTCCTTACACTAAATGATCATTAATCTTATTTTAATTGACAAAAATGCTTAAGAAACCCACTTAGAACTACTGATGGACCTGCTCTAAAGATTAGGAAATGTTGTATACTGTATTGATAATCACAATATCTATACAAATAGGTTAAATAATAAACCTAAAATCCAAATATGATCACATAGATACAAAATATTTTAAATATATAGAAATATGAAAATACAATAATATGTAAACTTAAAACAACGTCTAATAAAATGCAAAAGAACATGAGTTATATAAAGGTATCACATGCATGTCAAATATAGCGACATTCGTATATATTCTCAAAACATAAGGAATGCCTTAGCCCACAAGTTTATTTATTTAATTATGCTGGTATAGCATCATGTCATAAACCAAAACTATCTTATCACAACAACAACAACAAAAAATGCTTATCTACCAGGAAAAAAGACAAAACTTTTTTCCTGGCACAAGTATTCATTTACGATATATTAAACCAAAAAGATACTTCTAATATATATATGATGATTAGTTTATATTATATACACGAAGAATACTTCAAAAAAAAACATAGATATTACGATATTGTATTTAATGCAAGTATAGATATACGAAAATTATACGAAATATAGACATGGCTGCTTGTAATTGGAGAACACTAAAGGCTAATTTAGATAAGCTAGCGCAGAAGCAGAGGCATATGCAAAGCTTTGTGTGGCGTTACATTACTAGTCAATCGAAGAAAACAGTTTCGTTTCGTGTGTAGAATTATAAGTTTTAACTTTGTGTGCGTATGTTACAACTCGAGTATATGTACTACTTGCTCTTTTTATTTTTGACTTTAAAAGTTTTAGATATTTTGTCCGGATCATGAACAAAAACATGTTTGGTTTAGCTTTTCTTTCCTAAAATTATAGGCTTCACTAGATACTAATCCTGAGCATAATAACTAGAATTAAAAAATCTAATGGAATCAAACTAAACCAAATCAAAATAAAATAAAAAACCAAATTAAATTAAAATCAGTAAAAGAATCAAACAATTCCTAAATTCGAGAATCAAAAGAATTAAAAACCAAACCTGAATTAAATCAAAAACTAAAAAATTATTAAAAAAATAAAATACAAATATATATTTAAAAAAAAACAAAATTTAATCATCTAAATAGCAAAAATTTTAGTTTTTTAATCTAAATTTGGTACAAAAAATTAAAATAAACGTTTTTATAATCAACTTATGGTTTTTTATGATTTTTTTATTTCTTAAGAAAATTTTTTTAAAAATATCTGAACTGGAATTGAACCAAAATCAAACTATATTTAGTATATATCTATCGATTATCAGAACCGAAATTTGACCGGAATGGAATAGAATAGCGAAGGGTAGTTAAAATAAATTTATAAGAGAGAAGTAAACGATAGTTATTGGTGAAAGGTTGCTTTGAAGTCAGAAACGATGACACGTGTCAGCGTGTGAAGACAACCTGCCGCTTGAACTACGAATGGTGACGAAAGGCTTCTTGTTTGCATGTGACCAATCTCTCTCTCTCTCTCTCTCTTTTCTAATTTGCTTCTTCTTAAATTTTCTTCGACAGTAAAAAATGATTTCACATATGTATGTACGTAGTTTACAAATGATTATTTTTTCCATGTATGTATTTAATTCAATCCACTATGGAGAAGTTAAATTTGTTTTTATTTACTTCCTCTCTCCTAAAAGATTAATGTTTTAAATAAAATGTTTCCTTTTAAATATATATTTAGTTTAATATTTTCAGACTTACTTTCATTTATTTCTTTATTTTCATTAATAAATAATATTTCTTTTTGTATTTTATCAATAAATAAGGATAAAAATCACATTTCAAAAACTTTCTTAACATGTGATCATTTTAAAATATCAATCTTTTAAAAACAGATGAAGTATATTACAAGGCTCACACTCTTATTTCTGTATTAGAAAACTAACTTGTGGCTTAAGTTTTGTAATCAATATTTTCATGGATAGTTTATTTAAATAATGATATTGAGCTGGAAAAAACAAAATAAATTGTTTAAATTGAAACATCTTAGTTTGGCATTACTTTTTAACTACAAAATATAATTAAGAGGTATGTTTTCAAATTATATTTTTCATTTGTGATATTATTTTTAGTTTAAATACAAACTTAGTTGTAAAAAAACGTTCAAAATCCATACATACAAAATTTCTAATTTATTATTGTCTTCTAAATAGTTTTTATATCGAAATTTAATTTTAGATAACCATATAATCTATTAGTTCAAAAGTTGAACTATAAATCAAATATTTTTAATTAGACAAAAATAATGTTACTAACTATTTCAGGACGGTAAAATATTTATCTACCTCTTCCACTTCAACAGAAAAGTGTAAGTATTTCGATTCTTTTTGGTCAGACAAATTTAAACCGACCGAGGAAACTTGCTTTTGTAAAAGGGACAATTTTTCACATAGGAACTAAGGATCAATTATCAAAAAACATTTAAAATAAAGGGCAATAGAAAGTTAATAATTGGAAAATTTATAATTTAATAAAACAAAAAAGAGGTTAAGAACCACCGCTTGGTCTCACCACTTAAGTTCAAACGCATGTCGCTTGGGCACAAACTTCTGTACCAAACCTTTAGATACTATAGCTAGCGGCCACGAGGTGTCTTCTATTTTCCCTCTTATTTTTAAAGGTTTTTTACAGCTTATAATATGTATAACTATCTTGGCAAAAAATAAAATAAAATAATATATATATATATATATATAATTATCTATTTTTATCTCATTACAAAATTGGATATTTTAAGTGTTTTACATATTTATGAGCTCAACAATTTTGTCAATATTACTGCAAATTTTCAACGTTTGCTTTTTGTCTTCTTTAAAAAATCAAATTCTGAAAAAACTGTTTTCTTAAAAACTCTTGTCTCTCACCTCTTTTTTTCTTTTAAGTTTATTGAATGCTTCAAAGGAAAATACAAAATATCTAAAAAAACCAAATTACCACCTATCGCCAGAAAAAGGGTTCAATTGAATATCTTCACATATTTTATAATGTAAAATCAATTATAATAGTAGTTAATAAAACTTCAATAAATATCATGGTACAAAC